>JABXWE010078970.1:0-12097 GCA_014611495.1 Limonius californicus
AAACTACGTGCCCGAATTTCAGGTGGAAATATTTCATCTTCTGATACATAATTTTCTACTTAGTAATCGACATTGCAACAAACTAATTCTTGGGACTGTTAACCAAGAGAGAGAGAGAGAGAGAGAGAGAGAGAGAGAGAGAGAGAGAGAGAGAGAGAGAGAGAATCAGCGAATTACTTTTCGATGTTGTGTTCAAGAAAAGGCAAACCAAAATATACCTTAAATATTTCCCCACATGCAATTTTTTATTCTTTTATTTTGTTGAGAGACCTAATTGTTGAATCTTCCTCCACCTACAAATCGTATTTGTTATTAAATTAATGCATAATAAATTGAACATTTTCCTTAATATTTTTCGCGTTCAATTTTTTTTACTACAATTTTTGGTGAATAATTACCCTACGACTATTTTCCATCCCTTGTTTAGTCTGATCTGGATTATAAAAGGTTTTATACCTGACCATCGAGCCGGGCTATTCTCTTCTATCATTAAATGAGATTACGATTACTGGATCTCTTCTCGACATTCTCGGTAGAAAAATTGTTATTTTTATACAGGATGTTTCGGGAGGAGGAATAATAAATATCTCGGGAGATTGTAGTATGGATTATTTTGAGTAAAAGCTTCATATAAACGTGTCCATTCTCAATAAATACAGATATGCAGTTGTGCTCAATTGTGGTGAACAGTTCTCCTTTGACATGTATTTTTTATTTCTGATTTCCGCAGGCAAATCCCACGAATATCTAATATTTTGTACTGTTTTATCGTGAGTTATAATCTGACCTTGTTTGATGTTAGCAGTATTGTTGCGCATTTTTACATATGATAAATATAGTGACATGGTGTTTGTGTACGGTTTCTGTAACTTCCACTACTATTGGAGAATGCACTTTTGGCTACAAACATTGATATACTCTATGAACATTACGGTGTCACAATATCTAAATCGTATTTTCCCTAACCGATGGATTGGCTGCGGTGGTTCCGTTCAGTGACCAGCAAGGTCGCCAGGCTATAGATTTTTGTTTTGGGAATGGATGAAAAACGGAAAATACAAATAAAAAGACAAGAAATGTTTGTTAGGATTATGAATGCTACTGCCCTTATAAAAAAACATATCACAGTACAACACCTATCATAATTGCCAATTTAAAAGGGCTGTATCTACGCGTTAATTAAGAATTGGACATTGTTTATATGAACCTTTTTATTGCGAATACTTGATACCAAAACCTCCTAAAATAATTACTATTGCTCCCGAAACACCCTGCATGTAAGCTATTATTTTCTGAGGCTTAAAATTAATAGTAAGCCAGATATCTTGTTTAATATTAACTTTAGGTCGGCAGTTGTGTTTTAAAACGAAAATATCATATAACTGAATCAGCCTAAACAATGTAGGGCGTTACACAATTAGAATTATGATAATGGTTCTGACCTGAAGTCGCTCATATTATTGGGATTTTCCAAAACACTCACTGGCTTACATATATTTTTCTATAACTAATAATAACTGAGAAAATCAACTTACAGTGGATTTGTAAACAATCTGTATCAGTTAGTAACAGAACATCAATTGGAAACATAATATCTATATCAACTTCTCAAATATTAATTAAAACACGATGTGGTCTACTTTTAAACGTCTGTATCTCAGAAGGGGATGTCGAACTTCAATTTGGTCGAAGTGAGAATTTTAATACAGAAATAGAGAAATTACTTATAACAGCTGGCACCTGTGCCGCAAAATTGTTAGGTCTATTTACACAATAACATTTAATTCATTCTAATTTGTTATTTTATTACTAAAGTATTTACGTAAGAGAGTTAAATATAATTATCAAAATAGAAGAAATATTTCTTGTGCCGTTAAAAAACTAACACGCTCCTATTTGAGGTAATTTAAAAACAAGCGGTAATTTAGTAATATGTTATTAAAAACAACAGTTGCTTCGTAGTTTTTCAATTAGCCTCTGGATCAAAACACCGTGAAGTAAATCTTTGATAACCTTGAGATGGCACTAAAAGAAGAAACTGCGTGTGTAAGACCTTTGTAACGAGCAGTTAAAACAAGTCTTGCGGTTAATTTACAACAGTGTTTATATTATGCATTCTGGCATTGGCTATACTGTAATGTCAGTTACTTAAAAATATTACTCATGTACCTTTTGTGGAGCTGGAACCGCTGAAAAAAGCTCTACTAGTTGTACATAATTCTAACCTTGGCAAGAATGCAAGGTAACGGGTGCTTGCGGTGAAGATGATTAACGTCGATCTGTGTTCTTCGTAGATATTATCGACTAATTAATAACGATTTTACAGTACAATACTAGGCGTATTTATTTACACCAGACAGACACTCTAATTACTGGTCTGTGATTAATTCATAATTTAATAGCCGTTAAATTCAATAATTATGTATTTATTATATTACTTTTATTTATCTCCTCAATGTAGTTATTAACAAATAACAATAAATAAAGTAAATCGGTATTTCAGTTTGTTGCAACGCACGTAAAACAAACAACATTCAACCGAAAAAGGAACTGTTGCTAATTTAACCGTCCCTTAGTAGAAAAGTTTACGGGATTTTAAGAAATGCCACCTGGTGAACGGTGTGATACTTTTCATATTGTACCATTTTTCAAATTCTCCTATTTATATGGAACTTTCATCATTTAGTATTAACTGAATTTTAGAATTTCTACAGTAATACACACTGATTCTAAACATGTTCGAAAAACTTTAGCCACGTATAGCTTAGATTCACTGTTACAGATATTTTGTGAAATGGAAATTTTTAAGTGTTTCTGATGTATTTCAGCGCCCTAAAAACGAATTTAAATACAAAGTTTGCCTATCCCCCACGAATTTTTAGTAACAAGCATTTCTCTTTTCCAAGTATGCAACATATGCATATTGCGCCACTTTGTGTGATGTATCAGCAGTTCGAATATACCGTGTTAAGACAAGTTCATTCCTGTATATTACATGTAAGAGTTACGCACCAAATCAGATATTGTGTATTAGTAGGCATTTACCGGCGTATGAAGTCACTGCATTTTCTACGTCGTGCCGCGAAACGTCGTTACTAACGTGTTTGACTGTGAATTAACAAGTAAGTACAATGCCTAGGTAGTGTGTAAATAATGTCAACACAGTTTGGTATGTGTGTGGGGAACTAACTTTCAAATCGCAAAAACATACGATCACTCCACTTGTACAAAGAGCTTACGAACTTTATTTCGGAGTTAAAGTAGGAGATCACGATAAGTCATGGGCTCCTCACATATGTTGTAAGACTTGCGTAACATTGTTAACAGGTTGGTTGAAAGGTACAAAACGTAAAATGGGCTTTGCAGTACCAATGATGTGCAGAGAACAGAATAAATATGCCACAGATTGTTGCTTTCGCCTCACTAACATACTGGACAGAAGTCCAAGCATACTGTGCAATATCCCAATTCACCAGCAGCTTTACGGCCCGTCGAACGTAGTGAAGATCTTCCTATCTCAAATCCATCAGAGTCTTGGAGTTTGAACGAAGAAGAACCTGAAAGCACCGGTGTTCCAATTGATGATATGCAATTCGCACAGAAAATCGACAATGATTCACACTATTTCAAGCACCAGAATGTTCAACAGAACCACATCTAATTGCACAGGCTGAACTAAATGATTTAATTCGAGATTTATAACTAGCAAAATCACAGTCAGAACTTCCAGCATCGAGATTAAAAGGATAGAATATCCTCGAAGATGACGTACATATAACTCACTTCCGAAAACGTCGAAAAGGACTTCCACACTGTTTTGCTCAAGAAGGGACTTTGGTATATTGCACGGTGTTGACAACTTATTTCACACATTAGGACAGAAACATGAACCCAGCAATTGACGCCTATTTATAGATTCTTCAAAACTTAGCTTAAAAGCAGTTTTGCTTCCCAACGGCAGTAAAAACCCACCTGTACCTATAGCTCATACCTTTCATATGAAGGAATCATACGAGAGTATGCAATATCTCCTAAAACACATCCGGTATAATGACTGTGAGTGGTCAATCTGTGGAGACCTAAAGTGATAGCGCTTCTTCTTGGACTTCAGCTGGGGTATACAAAATACTGTTGTTTCCTGTGTGAATGGGACAGCCGTGCACGAGATCGTCATTATATACAGAAGGAATGGCCACTACGTCAAGCACTAACTCCGGGTCAAATAATATTACCAACGAACCACTGATAAATCCTAAAAACGTATATCTACCACCACTGCATATTAAATTGGGCTAAACGAAAAATTTCGTTAAAGCACTGGATCGGAACGGAAGAGGGTTCTTATATCTGAAACAGAAATTTCCGAGAGTTAGTGAGGCAAAAATTAAAGAGAGCATATTTGGGGAACCATAAATACCTGCAGTAATAAAAGATGGCGAATTTGACAACTTGCTGAATGAAGTTGAATTAAGAGCATGGAGCTTTTACAGCAGTTGTGACCAATTTTCTTGGAAATGTCAAAGCTGAAAATTATACAGATCTCGTGACTGAATAACTTAGTGCCTGCAGAGAAATGGGATGTAACATGTCTTTAAAAGTTCGCTTTCTGGATGCTCATCTTGATTTCTTTCCGGAAAATTTGAGTGCCTTAAGCGACGAACATGGAGAACGATTCATCCAAGATGTTGCAACCATAGAAAAGCGAAACCAAGGCAAATGCAGTCCTAGTTTTCTTGCTGATTTCAGCGGCACATTAATCCGTGATGCTCCAGAGACCAAAATATCGCCGTAAAACATCCGCAACAACATTTTGAAGTAACCGCAACATACAGATATTGATATATTTACGCATTACGCACACCACTTCGTAGCAAATAAAGTGTGGGTAATAGAGAAAATCCAAGGTCATTTTCTGCTTCCTGGTGCGATTTTACATAACATACGCCATGTTTTCTCCATGTCGCAAAAAAAAAGTTGATTTTTGTTTACCAGTGATATTTAAGCCGCAAATAACCTAGTAAATTTGAGACTGAGAAGTGGATGATATCTAACTCAAAAGTGAAAAATGTATTGTAAAAATTTGTAAATTAGGCGAATGTATTTTAATTGTCATTTCTATTTAAAACTTTGTTAAATAACTCTTTAAATGTTAAATTTTCGAATAAAACTGTAAAGCCCTTTTTCGCAAAACAAAATACTAGTACAGAAGCTGCAAAAAAGAACTCAGGATAACGATCTTGTTTTCAAGATATACGCTAATTTCTAAATTTGTAAACAAAAGCTTTCAATTCTGGGTCCGTTTTCATCCACGTTTCACACCCAATTGTTCTTGACCGAAAATTAAAGTTGAACTGTGAGCTTTCTAAAACGACAATATTTAGCAAAATCGATAACGCAACAAAAAAGTAATTTACATTTTAGCGAATTGATGTAAAAAACTTTAAATCCCCATAAATGTGTAACGCGCCAATTAAAAAAATAACTAGGTGATTTACAGATTAAATAATCTCAGCTATACATAGCGAAAGTTTGTCGCGCATGTTTAGAACAACCCTGTATATGTTTGCTTTCAGGAACTCGAAACAGTCTTGTGGGAAATGGGTTTATGTGTGTGAAAGAAGTGTAGCTTGTAGTCCAATGTACAGCCAATAAAGACAAAAGTAGAAAAAAAAATCACCAAACCATGGAAGCTCAGAAAAATAGTAGCATATACGAGCCCTAACCACTATATGTTCGGACACTGAGTTATACGCAAATTTCCCTGTAAATTTGCAATACTTGTTTCTAGTTTAATGCAACTAAATAATTTTAAAGATTTATATTTATAACAAATATTTTACATATTCCTTAATGTTTCATTGAATTAACAACTCTTCAAAAATAAATAATAATAAAATAATCCAATGTTCATTGACCACTCAATATTCGGACATTTAATATCTCTGGAAAACTAGTATGGTGTAACATCGCTTTTAGCCTTAATAACTGCTTTAATCATATTAGACATACTTAGAATTAATGATTCACAGTCCACTGGAGTAAATGAGTTCCAAATTTCTAGAAGTTTGGCCCTCAAATCAGATAAAGTCCACTGGGAACGGTTTCTTAAATACCTTGAGGTCGGGGCTACTAGAAGGCCAATCTATAACCCTTATATTGAGGTTCTCAAACCACCTGTTGGAATGTGAAATCCTGATCAGGGTGCAACATTTCAACACTTGGTAATAAGCTTCTCTCTAAACTCTCCTGGTATTTTATCGAATTGACGATACCAGTTATGAACTCATACTTCCCACTCCTTTACCTGACATGCAACCCCAAATCGTGATTCCTTGTGGCAATTTTACAGTTCTTTTTAGAGAGTCTTTATGGAATGCTTCTTGTTTTGTACGAATTACTCTTTTACGAGAGTCTCCAACACAAATGTCAAATTTAGATTCGTCGCTAAAAATGACTGCTCCAATCCTCGACTGTATAACGTTCCTTCTGTTTCGTCCAAGCTAGGCGCTTCTTTTTCTGGACTTCTATTAGTAGAGGTTTTTTTCAGCCTAGAGTTTTTATTTATTAAAGTAATCGTCACATCCTTAAAATGATACCTACAGTATAAAGTTTCAAACCAGATTTATGAATCCATTTTCTGCAACATTCTCTGCCAACATTTACATTCATTTCTTGATTCCAGCGAGCTGTAATTTCACGTAAAATGCTTCGTCGTCCAGTTTTACAAATTTTAATAATTTGTCTCTACATTCGAGGTGTTAGTAACCTAGGACACCCAGAAGATTTGCCTCCAGCGTCAATATTTCCTGTATTTCCATATATTTTTATTATGTCTGCAATCGTGGACTTCGCGATTCCAAAACTTTCGGCAATTTTTCTGATCGACTTTCCTTTTGCGTATTCGCGAATAATTATTTCACGTAACTTTAGAGGTGTCGCTATTCCCCGTGCCTTATTTTACCTTAATGTTATACAATTGAAGTCATGAACTGTGCACTTGACACTAACAGAGACAGAATATTGAAAACAAGTGACAGGCATTTGTTTGAATCACAGTAAACTGCTTTGCGTCCGAACATTTAGTTGTCGGTTTAGTTTTGTATTCTATACTGTTTATTTTTATATAAAACAATATGTATATGAAATACTTAAGTTGATCCATTTAAATAGAAGTTACAGATGAGAATGGCTAATAACCCGTTTACCTTACTTCAGCACTTTGTAACGGTATTTTCGCCTAGGTTGTCCGCAACCCATTTCGCACTGGGCTCAGGAGTGCATACTTGGAGTTTCCCTCACTCTTTTTCCAGCATTTTAGGTACTACGCATGTTTGATTTTAGATAAACAGGATTTCCGGTGATTATTCTCTGCGTCTGACAGAATACGAACGTGTCGTTGAATTGGTTTTTCCCGTTAAAGTGTTTGTCACTTTGAGTTCATCTCGATTTTCTGGGGAAATCAAAGATTATAACGTGATCTTTAGTTGATTGTTGGATTTACGTTATTGACATTTATGTCGCTTTAATCAACATTTCGATTCTTTTATAATTTTGTCGAGTCGAGTTTTTCCTTTTTCTTTTAAGTTATGGCAGACCTAATTTTTCCTTGTATTCGAAATTAGACAACTTGGGGACGGTGAGATTCGTCCAAAGATATCTGCGCTTTCAATGGTTGTATCTGCTGCTTGCGAGAACTAGAATTCGAATTTAATCCAGCCGCCTGCAGTGAAAACACGTGCCGGACTCGAGGCTGGTCTAGAACGTTCCATTCCAGATTAACCAGGGAAGTGCACATTAATTTTTAATTTCGACAATTTCGGAGCCAATGTAAATACTCTTTGTTTATGTGTATGAATTTAATTATACTACGGGGTAGATAAGAACTATGTTGTAATTGTACAGGGTGTTTCGAATTACTTTATTGGCATAATTCATTGGTATTTTAGTTTGTACAAGTATTAGCGTACATAATCACGGAAATTTCACTTGATATACAGCGTGAGTCAACCGGAGCGGTAATATTGTGTTTTGTTCGGGATTCACAGCGATCTTTGATTTCTTAACTGCGCTGTAGATCTTGAGAGGCCTTTCATGACTAGAGTGTAGGACGCGGCTTGAGGGCGCTTGTTGGGGAAGAAAAACGCAGTATTTTTACTTTAGCTCAAAGTCATTTATTATTGTGGCTATATTGAGTGATTGCGTACTGGCAATTGTGTACCGATACAGGTTACGAATACACTTATATTTTAATGTTGATAATTTGGGGTGTATAATCTACACAGTTATTTTTTTTACTGATATTAAATATTGTTGCTGCAATTGAGCTTATTATTTATTGTTCCTATCATTGTATTCTGGAGTAACAAATTATGTAAGTAATAAACTGTGGGTCCGACTAACCAATCGACATCTGCGTTAATGGTAGTGTATTTTATTATTAAGTCGGTGGCGCCCTTTCAGGTAATTAACGTAGAGTTAATTAATATATTTAATCGAGAAAAGCAGAGAACCGCCCATCTTCGATTGTGGTTCCGGGAGGCTATCATTAACCAATTATTTACTTACTTAGTGTGGAGAATTTCCCTTGGAAATTATTATCAGGCGTCACAATTTCATACAACCAGCTAACCCATTTAGTTAAAAATGCAATAGACAGCTTGAGAATACAATAATTCAATAGATATCTGAAAAACTGCAACCACCCTACCCTATCAACCCTAGAACTACCAAGCGAATTTTTGTCCTGTCTTGTATAAAAAACAAACTAGACACATTAATTGAGAACTGCATCGAGTTTGGATCCATTTCTAGTAAACAATTCTAATGTTCAACAAAAATTCTAAACTGCAGGCAAATTTTGCCCACCCTTGATCGTTCTAGGATTAATACCAAATAACTCTACTTATTCATCTGAAGATCACAAAGCAAACTTACTTAAAACGCATCTTGAATAAGATTTTACCCCATACAAGCAAAACTATGACGCACCGCTTTTGAACCAAGGAAAGAGACTATTTACAATTTCCACCATCAGCAACCTGATGAAATAATTCCTGCGACTTCGCAATGACTGAAAAAATATATTCAACGACTACCTAAAATAAAATCACCTAATCCAGACCTAATCACGAATGAAATGTAAACCACCTGCATAAGGAGACATTGGCATATCTAACATCAGCATGTAATGCATGTTTAAGAACAGAATAGTTTCCTTTGGTAGATAAATATCCAAGTAAATCCAATTCATAATACTGCGAAAAGTAAGAATCATCTGAATAGTTACAATCCAGTAAGTTTAAGAATAACTTTATCAAAGCTAGTACCAAAAGTAATCCACGCTAGATTAGTTAATATATTACCAGAGCAAGATTTAATTCATTTTTATAGTTTGGATTTAGACAGTTTCATTCAGAAACTTCCACACCCAACTTCCCAGAATATTATGGTTCAGAAAGAGCTTCTGATAAAGTATGGCAGGAATACAAATGAATATACCAGCATACTTAACAATGTTATTAATGTCTTTCCCGAATGATGGAACATTTACTAAACGGATTGCGGCTACTTTATCCAGTACTAAACCAATAAAAGAATACCGATCTGCATGCATTTGTATAATTTTGATGTAGATATGAAAAGCGTAGAAAAATTAAGTATAAGTTATCTACATAAAGTACGTGTCCCTTCATGAGATACGGTTTCATCAAGGTTATAGCAATATTTCCTTATCTTTCAAAATCTACTTCATATTCTTTTACTGTTGTTGAGCCAGTATATAGAGATTATAATCTACATAATGAACCAAACAAAATAAGCGCTGTACAACAAAAAAAATCAACTAATTGCTGCAAATAACCTATCCCGTTCCACAAAGATACAACTTATTATGATATATGTATGTAGTGTAGCATTGTATGGGTGTGAAAGCTGGACCATAAATAAACCAAATAAAAGATAGTTAAAAGATAGGAGAAAAAATATAGAAACATATAATGAAAAAAAGAGATCAAGTAGTACAGTAGTAATACGAAGGCACAATACTTAGAACAACCAGCGAAAGAAAAATGACAGATCCGTAAGGACGTCCACGTCTAAAATACTTATATAAACCAAGTAATGAAAAACCCGTGACGCAGACATTATGAAGAACCAAAAAAGAAAGCTTCTAACACGAAAAAATGAGCTAAGACAAACCAGTCAGGTGACTAGAAAATTAGGAGGAGAAATGAATCTTGGGTGGAGGAAGATAACGATATCGTTTTATAATTTCAGCAAATGCTGAAACCTCTAATTTCGTTGTCCAGTATCCAGCATTTGTGTTTAAGCTTTTCACTAGAGGCATTAGAAGCTTTATAGTTAGAACACAGTAAAGATCTTCGTAATTCATATTTCGCCATTTTTACAATCGAGAACCATCTATTATGTTATTTTCTGTGGGTTTACTACTCTTGTAAGAAGAAAGAATTTAACATTGGTTGTATTGCTGTCTATTGATGTAGAAGCAGTTGAGCTATAAAAGTTTTATTACAGCAATCATCTTCACATAAATCGTCGATATCTGAATGAAATTCAACTTCACTGCCAATCTTTGTAAGTATATCTTTGAGTTTTGCAATGATTAAATATTTATTCGATATTATGTCATAAAATATATTTTCGAAAGCTATATAACATGGTTATTCTGTGGATATGGTACAGCCCTTCTGATTTTTTTACAAAGAGCATAAGTGATAGCGCTAAACTCAGTCATCATAATTTATCTTAACTTCACCAAGTGACAATATACGTCTGGCGTAGGGAGCCATCGTTATCTTTTAGACTTCTATACCCCATATCGATTTGATCTATTAGCTAGAAATCTATTTCGGTATAGTTTTTCTCAACGATCATAGCACATTTTTAATATCATCAGTTGCAGAGTTGCTTTACATGTAAAGTGAAAATTCAGCAGTCTATCCTTAATTGTGAAAATGTATGTAAAGTTTTCAAGCTCTCTCCCGTGTACATTAACATTTAAGTTTTAAAAAGTAAGTTCAGCCTCTTAAAACTCAATCTGTAAATACATGTCAATAATTTCAGAAAAAGTATTAACTTCTAAGAAAGTATTTTCAACATCATTTGGTGCACCATCGTAGCAGAATTGCTCTAAAATGGATTTTAACCAGTAATTACACCCCCAATTATAATACCACAACAATATACATATATATATATATATATATAATACAGGGTAGTCCAAGAAGCGCGCGTCGGTCAATAATTACTAAACCGTTGAACTTATGGGATAATTTTCTTAATAAAACTTTTAACGTTTCATCTCTACTACAACGCAAAATTATTTTCAAGTATACAGGGTGTATCAAAAAAGAGCAATACCAAAAATTATATTTTTCTTAAATAGAATACCCTATTTCATTACAATCAAAAAATATTGAAAAAAAATTTTTTTTCTAAGAAATTCATCTTGGACTAGAATTTTTTTAGAAAAAAATTTTTCAGTATCTTTTGATTGTAATGAAATACTGGATTTAGCTTATTTGAACGATTCTGAACAACTTTTATTAACAAAATTTTGTTGTAAAAAAATCCCTAATACGACTTCTTCAACAACAAATATTGAAATTTTTCAGAAAAAAAATTTTTATTATTTTTTGTTTGTAATGAAATACTGGATTTAGCTTATTTGAACGATTCTGAACAACTTTTATTAACAAAATTTTGTTGTAAAAAAATCCCTAATACGACTTCTTCAACAATAAATATTGAAATTTTTTAGAAAAAAAATTTTCAATATTTTTTGTTTGTAATAAAATACTGGATTTAGCTTATTTGAACGATTCTGAACAACTTTTATTAACAAAATTTTGTTGTAAAAAAATCCCTAATATGACTCCTTCAATTTTGCTGTTTATTTTAAATCGTAGTAGGCTAGCATTTCACCGTGAAGGGAAAGTAACATACGATTAAATTACAATTTAGTGAGAGGTATAATCAGAAAACAGAAATTTTTTGAATCGATAATATATAAACAAAATACTGGGGTGGTGCAGTCTACAGTGAGACATACTGTATATATATATATATATATATATAT
>JABXWE010078975.1:0-11952 GCA_014611495.1 Limonius californicus
ATGAATTTATAGGGATATTTGCGATTTGATCATGGACAGTAGAGCCATGTGAAGTTGTAATTTGGAATTGATAATTGAGAATTGAATCAGGGAAATAATTTTGAACAAATGAGGGTGATATTAAAGTTTTGCTGCTACCAGTATCAAGCAAGATTTTATCTTGTGTACCAGGGATAAGCAAATATGGCAAGTTAGATTTTATAACATTAAGGTTAAAGGTTTCGACATTATCCAAGGCTAGTTTGGAAAATTTACGATTTCGTTATCGTGTTGTTCATATTCGTCTTTGTTAGTTTCGTTATCGTAGACTGTATTATCTTCGTGGTCATAGTTCTGTTCTAGGGTATTTTCCATTATCTCTTCGTCGTGATAAAAGAGTTCTTCAGAATGGAAGTTTCTGGGCTGGTTTGATTGTCGTATAAATTGACTGGATTGGGAATTAAATTTTTTTGTATTATGGGGATTAAAATTTTGAGAATTAGGGCGTTTATTAAGTGTAGATCCTAATTGCATGGGTTCTCCCGGAGAATTGTTACGAAAGCCTCTTTGAGGTGCAAAAACGTTTTGATTTTTAAATCCGTAAGGGCGTTGATTAGGAAATTGCAATGGAGGAGTGTTGGGATTTAATTTCAACGTGGGATTTCGAACATTATTATGTGGTGTAAAATTTTGAAATGAATTTCGGGGTGTGAAATAATGATTTGAAAAGTTTTGAGGGGTATAAAAATTATTTCGAGGTGTGTATGAATTTTGCGAGAAGTTATTATATTTTAACGTATTCGTATTTGGTTTAGAATTTTGATGTACTGCATTATTAGTGTGATTTCTTTGTGAATAACGAATATCTAATTCTTCTCTAACAATTGATATTGCATTTTCTAAATCTAGGGGGTTCCTACTTCTTAAAAGAGAACCGAAGGGTTCATTCAATCCGCTTAGATAAGTTCTAAGGGCTAATGCTTTGGCGGTAGCTAATTTATGGGTTTTGATTGCTACAACTTCTGCTCCTAGCGAAATTTTCGAATTAAGTACTGCTAGCAAGCTTCTAACACGGTTAAAAAATTCAATGGGTGTTTCTTTAGAATTTTGGTGCATTTTTGCAAGGTCTACGTTAAGATTCAATTCAGAACGTTGGTCTCCGAAGTTATTAATTAATGTGGTTTTTAAAACAAGCCAGTTCGCAAAATCGTAACCTGTGGTTACTTCTAAAGCAGGTCCACGTAATTTATTGCGGACTGAGGATAGCAAAAATTTGTTAATATATGCATCTGGTTGTGCAGGTACCAAAAATTGACTTAGTATAACTTCAACTGCTCGTATGAATTCTGATAAACTACTCGTATCGCCGTCATATACAGGTATTTCTGCTAACATTGTTGTACTAAAGCCAGGTGGGAAAAGATTTGCCATGTTAATTGGTTCTAATATTTGATTTGCAATTATTAGTCTGTTATCTTCTAATATTAATATAGGTGGTCGCAAGAAATTTCCGTTGTTCATTAACTTTCACTGGTTCACTATTATTTTTATTAGCGATTGTTTTTATGTTTAGTAAAAAGTTTATAACTAAGGGTTCCTACGCATACAGTATTAGTACTCCCAATTGGTTTAATAAACAATAAATTGTTTATATTGGGTATCACGCTTACAATACTGTACCTAAGTAGAACTAGCTTATACTAGGTTATTGTGTTTAAAATATTTTAATAAATCACTGATTTACGTAAAAATAATCTTACTTCATCCTCATAGACAGGTAGTAGATTGCTTGATTCAGCGCTTCTTCGATTGGCGTCTGAGTTGATCCCAATGATCTGGAAGTCAGCGATTGACCAGGTAACCTCGATTGATTAGTGTCCCCTATGGACTGGGTTTGAATCCAATTCTGGTTGATTCCGTCGATTTTTGTACTCGGTCTTCCTTCTTTGAATTCGGGTTGTTCTTTGAAGTTATTCGATTGTCAGAATGCTTCTTGGAACGGTTTGGAACAATGTGTGTGTGATTCTAAGCAAAACGTTGAAACGTACGAAAAATGCAATGCGATTTTTCTCTTAGAATCCTACCAAGACTGCGCCAGTTTCGTTTTGTGGCCGAAACAAATTAAAACTTTATTTTTTTACTATGGAGTTTTATTTTAAACATAGGAGTATAAATGTACAGAGTTGACTAACATTACGACATGTAGCAGCAATATACAAGTTAAGACTAATTGTATTACATGAACAAGTTGATTATATAGTATGAACACCCAGGATAAGAGGTTAGATAAGCAGGTTGAGAATAACAAGTATGTGATACTTTGCTCTTAAGCTAGATAAGAAGGTTAAGTGTATAATACATTACTAGATACATTACTCGCGTCCCTCGGATCTAAAGGCAACTGCGCTAACCGCTATACCACCGAGGTTGGCTGAAATGACTGAGGTCGGTAATATTTTTCTAGCGGTGAAAAATCTGAAAATGCGCCTTCTATCGGATAAGAAGTAAAGCCGTAGGTCCCTTGTCACTGCGACGTGTGACACGTTAAAAATTACTACTGGAGTTGGAATTACCCTAGATAGGCAAAAGTCTCAGTTAGGGTGTACAATAAGCCAATGACGGCTGCAGTGCTTAGAGATGCTTGAAAAATCGCGTCCTCGATCTCGCTCTTTCAAATCAATCAATCAATCAATCAATCAAGTTCAAAATGTCATATAAACTTGAAATTAGCAAAAATATCTATCTCTTTGTTGGACTGTTGCCCAAACGTGAAATTGTTAACTGGTTCAGAGGTCAAAATGTTAGGTAACAATTTATAGGACAGTAAGAGAATGCAAAGTGTACCTTGCACTAATTGGGCGAAAACTGGAAGACCTCATGTTTTGGCACAATCTTACTTCAATTATTAATAGATTGGTACAATCCGCTCAAATCAGAATTGGAATCTATAGTCGAAAGCTGGGTCGCCGTTTTGGGGTCTCATACAAGACCGTCCAGAGAATTTTGTCCAGAAATGGTGTACATTATCGAAAAAGAGGGAAATCTCCCAAATACACCCAAGCACAGCTCGAAACAGTATCTAGATGTTGCAGAGCTTTGAGACGAAGGCATTTTGTGAGGAACCGTCTGATTACAATGGACGATGAGAAATATTTCACGCTGTCACATTCTGAAATGAAAGATAAAGATGTATTTTATACCTCTGATATTGAAAACTGCCCAAACGAAGTAAAATTCAAAGCAAAAGCGAAATTAGCCGACTAAGTTTTAGTTTGGTGCACGATTTCTGAGGCTGGGATTTCAACACTATGTTGGCCGAGTTCAGGGAGAAGCTGTGGATGCTGGGCTTTATACCCAAAGATGTTTACCGAAAATGCTTAGTTTTATGAATATCCATCATCAGAGCGACGATATAATATTTTGGCCTAATCTCGCTTTGTGCCATTATGCCAGGAGCACTCGAGAATGGTTGGAGCAGAATAACGTCAATTATGTACTGAAAGAAGATAACCCCCCAAATGTCCCTCAAGCTCGGCCAATAGAAGAATTTTAGTCATTATTGTGTCGAAAGGTTTCTGAAAACTGTTGTGAGGCCCAAAATGAACTACAATTGCGAGTACGAATTTTTAGAAAAATTCGGGAAGTGGACCCGAACATCGTCCAAAGAAAGATGAGACAAGTCTTAGCCAATTTGCGTGCCATTGAGTACCATGGTCCGCTATCAGGTTTGTAGATTAGTTTTGATGTTGTCAAAAAATGTAAAATTAAGCATAAATATTTAAGTTTGAATAAAATTTCGTTAGTTTGCTGATTAAACCGGTTGATATTATTCTCAAAACTTAAATCCCGTAGGTGGAAAGCTATAAAAATATTTATAAATAAATGTTTCAAAGAGTCCATAATTCCAGCAAGTTGGAGGTATGCCACGACGCTACTATGGTATAGGTACAAAGGAAGTAATAAAACTATAGACCCTTAAGTCAACTATACAAACTTCTTTCAAAAATAAGAACCAAAAGACTAAATGACAAATTTGACAGCTATCTATTTTGAAAATAGGCAGGCTTCTGAGAAGATCATAACACCTGCGATCATCTTTTAACAACAAAGGTACTCACAGAGAAAGCGACCGCATGAAGGCAGTGTAAAAGCAGTTTTTTTACGCTACTGCATATGAAAAAGTGTATCATACATTATGGTAACATGGTACAGCCTCGTATACAGTTTGATTACTAATTTGCAGTCTGAGAAAATTGAGCATTTGTTACAATTATAATGTTTTATACGTTATAGTCATTTCTTATTTTTTATTCTGTTTAACATGCTTAAAAATGACAAACTGTGGTACAAGAGAGCTTGTGCTGTGCCGTTTCAGTGACTTCTGTCATGTCATGTCGAGAAATATCTTCATCGACATCTTTTAAATTTTTATAAAACAAAAAAGTTTATGTTCCTTGCAAGAATAGATTAATAAAAAAGTGTTTTTGATATCGTTAAAGGTGACCGCTTCAATTTACGGACATTCTGTCACACCGGTGTACGCTCACATATTCAGAACTTCTCTGTTTGTGTAAACCATACAAAGGGCTAGCAGTGTAGTTGTAGCACCCCTGATAAAATTTACCCTACCAGAAATGCTTCAGAACGTCCGAAACAGTTTTCAACAAAACCTGTACTACTGTATGGATGCTGGAAGTCAACATTTCCAACATTTAATAAAGTGATAGTTAAGGTAAACTTCTTAATCAATAAAACATTACTGGTGTAAAATATGGTAAAAGTAAAAAATCAGGAAATATTGGTTTTTGGCGGGTTACCATCTTTAAAAGGCATTTTCTCGATAATACTGATCTGAATTTGAAAAACTAGGAAGCGGTAAAACGAGAATTTAATGCCCTTTAAAATGGTATATCATTCGACCCCCTTTACTATATAAAATTTTAGGGGAGAAGCCCACCACCCCTTGGAGGTTGAAGTGACAAGGTTGAAAATAAACGCAAAAAGTTTCCCCCTCAAAACAAAAATTGACGGGTCAAAGCGATTTTTTAAAAAATGACCTTAAATATGATAAATCGGGTCTGTTCCGTTTTCATTGGTCCACCCTGCATATTAATTTCTATGGTATTTAATCACACACGAGGACCACTCTTTTAAGAAACATTTATTACTACAGCAGAAGTAAGGTGCCTACGACTTGTAAAATGGGTTGCATAAAAGCATATATGTAAGGCTGATTACTATACATAAATAACACTGTATCTCTAGTTACCTCCTAGTTACCTAATCATGATCTATAGAAAAGAATTATTACAGGGTACATCATCAAGAAGAATCTACCAATTAAGTTGGAATGTTCTTTAGAAACAGCCAACCACTGCCTGTCATAAGTCGTAAGTTTATAGCATGATGCATTTATGAAATAAATAAAGTCAATCACATTTATCTCGTGTTACGAACTTATTTTTAAAATATCTTCAGCTACATCATTTATATGTAAATGGTGCTGTTTTTTACCTTTTTCTGTAGATGACATTAAACTTTTTCCTGAAGTTTTCTTCATAGGAAAAGGTTAAACGTAAGACACTTAGTAGCCTTATATTGTGTCTTTCAGGTTTGTGTCTTATGAAGTCATCTCTTCGGGCTTAGATTGCGTCGTCTTTGAATTGATTGCTGCTGACGTTTCACTAACCATTGCAGGTAGCAATTTCAAAGCTTAAGGAAAAATACACTGGCATATCTGGTATTTATAGTGTCTTTTAGTCATAGTTGTCTACCGGAGGAGTCTCGGTTCATACCCTGCGTTTCTAGTGGCTGGTGCCGCTTGATTCGGTAAGCCCATGCTTGTTGCCGAGGTGGTGTGTTCTTCTGCTGTGACCGTATGTTGTTTTAACGTCCTTTTCTTTATTATCATAAGGCCCTCTTCTGGGTTGAAACTTTATTGGTGTTTTCCTATTTCTATAGCTTCCATTGGGAGGAGGCGTTGGCCCCAGTATTGTACCCGTGCGATTACGTTTGTTTCTTCAAAGATTATCTGGTAACCTGCTGTTGCAATATGTTCGGCCAGAGCTGACTATGTAGTTCGACGGTGTTTGCAGTCGCTGATATGTTCTTGTTTTCGTATTTCTACTGTGCGTCCGGTTTCATCAAAGCATTTTCCATTCGAAAGGGGAATTTTGTATACTCCTTGGCACCGCAGCTGAGCTGTTGGGTCCTTAGGTGTTCTGTATTGGTGGCGTAAAATGGAGTGCAGTTTGAACACAGTGTTATACAACTTTAAGCATTTTCTAACCTTGGCTTCTTGTTTGCTGGGTTCGATGGTCTAGTACTCTAGTGGTTAGCGTACCTACAGATTCAAGGTACGCGGGCTTCTAGCGGGAAAAAATCTGAAAGTCGGATAAGAAGTCAAGGCGTAGGTTCCGTGCCACTGCGATGTGTGACACGTTAAAAATCACTACTTGGGTTGGAATTATCCCAGATGACAAAATTCATAGTTAGGGTGTACAATGGTCCTAATATGACCTGAGCGCAAAGAGATGCTTGGAAAACCGTGTCCTAGATCTCGCTCAATCAAACAACAAACAACCTTAGGTTCTACTTCCTATTTGGCCGGAATTTATATTTTTAAATATAACTATCTCAGTTTTCTGTAATAACCTTATTAGTTATATAAATTGCAATAGATAATGACATATCAATTCAAAATGGTCAAAATGGTTTAGTTAATTTAAATGTTCATTAATAGCTATTTCTAATTAATTTTCTTAACTGGCTTAGAAAACAAAAAATAATCAACTTTAGGCGTTTTTCATTAATTTATTTAAATACTTCATTGTGGCAAATTAACAACTAAAACAAAACCACATACACTGAATTTTTAGTTCTCAAACGGTCATAAAGTATTTTTTATGTTTATCTAGTTTATATATTCTTTGAGGCTTTCGCGATTTCTCGAACTGCCACTATTATAATTTACTTTCGGCTTAGACCGCGTCGTCGTTTGAGAACTACACCCAGCATTATCAGGTAAGAACCGCCCTGTAGCTTGTCTGCCTTTACAAGCATTTGCTCTAGCATTTTGAGCAATATGTATTCGTAGACCCTGCCTGCCTAAACAGGCCGGAAGCTTAGATTATTTAAACCTTGGGGCGGACAAGGATTTGATCTTAATGTATTCTGTTTCCTAGGACAATAATACGTATCGATTTATGCTTGTTAGCTGTTTGTGAACCCATACAAACTAACGTTTCACAAGACATTGCAGCTTGAATCTTCAGACTGAATAGAATACTGAACTCAAATCCGGGAAGCGGAGGTATTTAAACCTGTTTGAGCCAGTCGGGCAGAACGACGGAGTTCTGGTTGGCTGTCACCGTTGGGCACAGACGGATCCGGTGGAGCGTGATCGTGTGATCTATGATGCTTAGGAGTCCTTAGAAGATAAATTACTGGAGTCCAAGCTTTATTGAGTCTAAACCATCCTCCCTGTTTATGTTGTTAAGTGGTTTCAATTTCTTCCCGTATGATACGACGGAAGTAATGAGGTAGGTACTCTGGCGAGTACCCGAGCGCATTTTTCCGTCTCCTATAGGGCTAGCGCAACCGAGTGCGCTAATCGTGTAGGAAACGGTTACGAGACCTGCATCTCCGTTCCCTAAGGGGTTACTAAAAAGTTTTACTAAATGTTCTATTAAGTACGTATGTATAAAGAAAGTAATGCCATTCAGGTAAGTAGGTAGGTAAGTACCTATCCTAAGTAACAATAATAAAGGAGATAAGTACAAAATAGAGTAGCGGAATAATATAAATAAAATGGCGGCAACTTTTCATCGTGCCTTCATCATTCATTATCGCACCTCTAATTAAAGAAAATATACATTGAAGAGGGCTAACATATAAAAAAAAATAAGTTCACTGTAAAACGAGATACAGAATAATATTCTGAACAACTAGTGAGCACTGCCATGGCTTTTAAGCATTTGTTGTGTTGAGAAAAATATTTGCACTCAATGCTCTTTTCTTCTTACTGACTTTCGTCCTCAGTTCGGTGTTAGCTGGTCTACCTGCCTGCATCGTTCTTGTGCCTGCATGCAGTTCTCTCTTCTTACGGCGCGCAATGGATGTTGGTTGGACTTGATCCGTCTCCCAGGCCTTATATTTTTTATCGCAGAACAAATTTCGTAAAAACCTTGTTCACTTTCAATACCATTTATATTTGCGTTTAGTTCCTTTATGTTCTTCGGCATAAATTTGGAAGGATGAGACTCTGCGAAGATATGAAGTTTCTTTACATTATCCTGAAACAATATCAATTCTGCGTTAAACTCCTCGGCTATCTCATCAGAAGAATTATCTGACGGTTGCACTTCTTCAGTTGGAACAATATTACCATCTAGTTCACTTCGCGTAGGCTGTTCAAAATTCCGATTACCGCAGGATGGTGATTATATCATCTCATTGTTCGTTTCCTTCATACCCATAAAAAAGGTGCTATCAAAATTCTTTCCAAGTGCCAAACTGGAAAGCTCAACGCGGGCAGAGAATAGCAGATGTGCGGTAGTTAACAAATTAACACCTGTGTTGCAAACTGCACAAAGATGTTTGCAGAATTTTCTTCCTGCTCCAGCTGGACAATCGCATTGCTCAATTGTTATGTCAACTGTATACATAAGATTGCTACCTATCTTCTGAAGATGCGAATGTGAAAGTTGTGTCTGTCCTTTTTTCCACAGCAAGATGCCCTATGGCAAAATTTTTTAAAGAAATTCTGGAATTTCATATCACGTCCATTCGCAAATGAAATTATCTTTTGCATATAAAATTCTTCCAATCAAAGGCAAACAAAATTGGCCAAAGATATTGCGTTGAAAGCTTTGCACCTCTTTACAACTTGATCTTTGAATATACGGGTGGAAACCTCGATTATGTTGTTTGTGTTATGTCCTGTTGAGGTATATTCTTTGCGAAAACAGTGGCACCACTCAACTTTTCTAATCCAATATTGCTTTTTGAAATAATCAAGAAACAAATTACATTTATCAACTATAGGGTGACTGGATAACGTTTCTTTTTTTTCACAGTCAATTTCGTTTTGAGCTAAAAGAACGTCGCCGAATAAGAGAATTAATGCTTTTCGGTCGTCAGTTTCAATATTATTGGAACTCTTCCACAGTCACCGCCACACAGCTTGTAGGAAGTGGAACGTGCACAGTAGTAGGACAGAATTTGGGAATACTTTTTTTAGCGCATTCCTTTCGGCAAAACTATCGTCTGTCATAAAGATAACTGGGAATCCCGTTCCATAAAATCCTTCGCTTCCAATCAAGTCACGAAACTTCTCAAAGCACAATTCGTATACCTCTTCTGTCTGAAATTCATGGATTATGCAACATAGTGGTACGCGACCTATTTTGGAAGCTCCGAATATAAACGTAACAGAGGAACCGCCTTGATCGCAAGAACCACTCGAATCTACAAAGGCAACTTCCCCTGCAAAACGAGAGGTATGAGCTCTTTGCATTAAAGGCGTAATTAATACGCAGCAAAAAGTATTTTCGTGAATAGTAATTTTTACTCCATTTGTTTCAAAATATTCCATTTTTCCAAGAATTTTTTATAATAATTGCATGTGGTGCGCTAGCCCCCTAGGTAACGGAGATGCAGGTCTCGCATTCGTTTCCTACACGATTAGCGCACTCGGTTGCGCTAGCCGTATAGGAGACGGAAAAATGCTACCCGAGCATTGTCAAAGTCCATCTAGCCCAGTTAAACCACAAACCATAAATTTTGTGATGCGTTTGTGTTTGCAATCACCTTTGTGCTCTCGCAATTTTAACTCAATAGAACGACCAGTTTGTCCGATATAGTTTGAGCCACAAGAGCAAGGGATATTGTAGATCCCGGCTGATTTTAAATTTGATATATGATCCTTTGCGGATCTGAAACCGTTTCCCATAGTTTCATTAGTCCTAAAGACTGTCTTTATGCTGTACCTTCTAAGAACATACCCAATCCTATCAGTAGTGCCTTTATTGTAAGGTAGAAAAGCTAAGCCTTCCGGAGGTGTCAGGTGCCAGAACTGGAATATTGCTCAAACTTCTAGAGCAAATGCTCGTAAAGGCAGACAAGGTACAGGTCGGTCCTTACCTAGTTTAGTTTTAATGCACTTTTTAAACTGTCATTTTTGTTGCTTTAATTTGATATCAATACCACATTTGATAAAAATGGTAAGAGAAATAATTTAATGTGTATGAATAAATATTAATAAAAGCTACATTTTTGAAAAATTTATTGTGTCTAATTTAAAAATAATCAGTTATGTTATTATTGTTAAATTAAAGCAAATTTAATGATAATTTAAAAAATGCAACAACACTTAAGTATAGGGATTAAAAAATAAATTATGTCCGTTTGAAAATTGAGAATTAATTTTGTCTATTTTTTTCCAATAATATTCCTATCACAATGAAGTTTTCAAGCATATTAATTAAAACAAAAACACTTAAAGTTGGATATTCTATTGTGTCCAAAGTCGCTTTAAAAAGTATCATTAATGGACAATTCCATTTTTACTAAATTATTAAATATTTCGGTCATTTTAAACGGAAATATCATTGTGTGACATATTGTATTTCATATTTTACAACGAATAAGATTATTTAAGAAATGGAGGTAGTTGTATTTACAAATAAAAAGTTGATATTAGTTCCGGCCAAACCGCAAGTCACAACTAAGGTACATTTACAAGCTATTTTCCTTAGTTTCAAGTTCAAAATAATAAGTTTAAAAACAAAGAAACTATATGTTGTTACCTCACCTCGTGGTCACGCAGTATAATAAACATTTATGAATTTGCAATTGCCTCGTTAGTAATGTTCATACATTACATAACGTTTATCCCTACTATTATACATTATATTTTAATTGTATAATTATAAATATACATTTAATAATACTAATGTAAGTATGTAAAGTGGCAATGTTAGTAAACCTGAATCTGCATATTTTTCTTTATCATAATTTTGGTTAAATCTTATTTACGATACATATCTCAAAGGCAGAGGTTTAGATGAGAATGTAAACAATGTGATAAATGAAATGTGCGTGTCCGGTTTATTTTGCTTGAGGAATGTTGAATCACTAAAACTGTTTTCCAAGTTGTTGAGTAATGATACATATAAAAACTAGCTACTGTAGTATATAATATCTCTACGATATCTTATCTGGGATATGACTCAATATCATCTTTCTTAATTACTTTAATTCAGCCTTAAACTTCATCTAAAGAGTGTGGATAATTTGTGTTCGGATAATGGTAACTTGCATACTCAACATACTATTTAAAAAGTGACAAGTGACAAGTGACAATTCATTGTGTATCTATACGTGCGCGTGAATATCAAATATGTTTAAAGTGAACCTTCTGTTATTAACGTGCTTTTATTTGAGTACAGTATACAGTGCTAAAATACTAGGCGTGTTCATAGTACCTTCGATAAGTCATCAGGTTGTCTACCAACCAATATGGAAGGAACTATCACTAAGAGGACATGAAGTTACTGTGCTCACTCCAAATCCATTAAAAGATCCTACTCTAGTTAACTTAACTGAAATAGATCTCAGCGCAAGTTACAAAACTATGAAAGAATTAGACATGCAAACGTTACTGAATAAAAATCGTTTCATTACTTCTATTGTAAAATCTTGTTTGGATATGATGTCAAAAGTTGCATCCGCAGATTTGATCAATCCAGACGTACAATCTCTAATTAAAGACAAAACCAAACATTTTGATGTGATGTTAGTGGAATTCCTTTATCCCACGATGTACGCACTAAGTGCAAGGTTTCAATGTCCCATGATTGGAGTATCATCACTGGGCATTTTGCTCTCGGGTCATGATGCTGTAGGTAATCCTAGTCATCCCGTAATAAATCCAGATTTGTTATTGCCGTTTGATAACGCATTAGGATTTTT
>JABXWE010078976.1:0-11799 GCA_014611495.1 Limonius californicus
TTTAACGATTCTAATATTAAACAACACGTTATTGATGAAATTAGAAACCGAGAAAACTTTAATTGGTTGAGAATTTCAAGACATCAAAAATTATCTGAAGATTATGTAAGATAATTCCAAGTAAAAGTTGAATGGGAAAAGATTTTATAAAACTCACTCATTAACTAAAAATTTAATAACTAATATTTGTTAAATTAAGATATTGAAAAAATATTTTCCTATATAAATGGAAGCTCAAACCAAGAGTTTCAAAAGTAAAAAAAAGCTATATAAAAGCATTTCAAAGAGATATTAATAATAAAACTAGAGATGAACTATATGAATTTGTAAAAAAAAAGTAAAACAAAAGGATTTTCAAGAGCATCTAAACAAGAACTAACTGATTTTATAAATAGTCAAATCCCGGAAACTACAAAATGTTATAAAAATAAAATAAGAGATTTAAAAAGAATAAATGATTTACCACCAATAGATGATGATTTAATTATTCAGCCAAGATCAAGGCAAGAAGCAATTGAAAATAAATCGAAAGATTTAAAAGAATTACCAAAATATGATGATGAAGATGAGCCAGAAGTAAAAGTTATTCGAGCTATAGGAGCTTGGAATGATTTATTAGTTGATTATAGATTTTATTCTGACATTAACCAACACGAGTTATCAATCTATCTATCTAGGATACAACCATATGTAAAAGATAAAATTGAAACAGGATTTAGAAAACATAAAGCAGTTACAATTAAACCAGTTGCTCTAATTCAATATGAACAACTTGATTCATCAGGAAATGTGATTAAGTTAATCAAATATCATCTTCATAGTAGATTAGAAATGGTTTCCGCTTTCGATACAATCAATAAAAGAGCTGGATACATGAATGATGATATTATCTTTGAGGCTTTCGCGGTTTCTCGAACTGGCAATATTACAATAATTTCCTTTCGGCCTAGACCGCGTCGTCATTTGGGAACTACAACCAGCATTATTAGGTAAGACGCGACCTGTAGCTTGTCTGCCTTTACAAGCATTTGCTCTAGAAGTTTGAGCAATATTTGTTCGTAGGCCCTGCCTGCCTAAACAGGGCCGTGTGCTTATATTATTCAAACCTTAGGGCGGACAAGGATTTGATCTTGATGTATTTTGTTTGCCAGGACAATAATACTTAATCGGCTTATGCCTGTCAGCTGTTTATGAACCCATACAAATTAACGTTTCGCAAGACATTGCAGCTTGTATCTTCAGAGTGAATAGAACACTGAGACTGAGACTGAGACACTCAGTTCTATTCCCTCTGAAGATGCAAGACTGTTTTTATGCTGTACCTTCTAAGAACATGCCCAATCTTATCAGTAGTGCCTTTACTGTAAGATAGAAAAGCTAAGCCTTGCGGAGGTGCCAGTTTCTCCTTAGCCTTGGGCTGTTCCGCATTACGGATTCCTCTCTGAACTTATGTGGCTGTATAACCATTTTGTTGTAACGACATCAAAAGATGAGTTTTCTCTTGTTGTAGGAGTTCTTCATCTGAGATTCGAACTGCTCTGGTTGTTAGAGTTTTTAGCACAGTTCCTTCCTGCATCGGGTGATGATGCGAATTTGCATTTAAATACCTGTCAGTATGTGTTTTCTTTCTGTAACCAGCGTGCCCCAAGCTGCCATCTGGGTTACGTGTAACATGTACGTCTAAGAATGAAATACTGCCATTTTCCTCTACTTCCATTGTGAATTGGATTTGATCATGAATTGAGTTTAGGTGTCCTAGAAATTGTTCTAGTGTTTGGCGTCCGTGAGACCAAATGACGAACGTATCGTCTACATATCTGAACCAGGATTTACGTTTAAGATCAGCTGCTGCCAAACCTTTGGTTTCAAAGTCTTCCATGTATATGTTTGCAATAACAGGTGATAGCGGTGAACCCATAGCCGCTCCTTCAATCTGTTCATACAAGTTGCCATTCCAACTGAAAAAGGTGTTTTTCAAACATATTTCGACTAATTGGTTTAAATCTGTAGATAGTTTATCTCTTAGGATCTCTAACACACCATCTACCGGTAGTTTTGTGAAAAGGGACACAACGTCGAAACTGACTAAAATATCTCCTTCACACAGCCGTAACCTTTTGATCTTGTTGACAAAGTCACAGGAATCCCTTATCTACGATTCTGTGTGGCCACTAGTGGGCGAAGCTTAGTGGATAAGTATCTTGCTAAAGCATGTGTAGGAGAATTTATAGCACTCACAATAGGTCTGAGTGGAACTCCAACCTTGTGTATTTTGGGTAAACCATAAATACGTGGGGTGATAGAGTTTTTGGGTGTGATGTGCTGTTTTCCGTGGCGTCAATAGCATCAGAGCAGTTGATAGCAGCAGTTGAACTGCATTTACAACTCTCTACTACGCTGGAAGCATCCCTGTGGGAGAAAATTGACACAATAACGTATAAGCAAGCTCAAAGTACATTAGAACAAGCAACCGTCATTCAAACTGGAAAATAAGAACATACTGGTTTAACTGGACATAAGATGGACTTTGACAATGATCGGGTACTCACCAGAGTACATTACTTCCCTCGTATCATACGTGAAGCAATTGAAATTGAAAAACAACCTAACGACATAAACAGGGAGGACGGTTTTAGACTCAGTAAAGCTTGGACTCCAGTAGTTTATCCTCTAAGGACTCCTACGCATTATCGACCACACGATCACGCTCCACCGGATCCGTCCTTGCCAACGGTGACAGCCAACTAGCACTCCGTCGTTCTGCCCGACTGGCTCAAAGAGGTTTAAATACCTCCGCTTACGGGATTTGAGTTCAGTGTTCTATTCACTCTGAAGATGCAAGCTGCAATGTCTTGCAAAACGTTAGTTTGTATGGGTTCACAAACAGCTAACAGGCATAAGCCGATAAAGTATTATTGTCCTGGCAAACAAAATACATCAAGATCAAATCTTTGTCCGCCCTAAGGTTTGAATAATATAAGCACACGGCCCTGTTTAGGCAGGCAGGGCCTACGAACAAATATTGCTCAAACTTCTAGAGCAAATGATTGTAAAGGCAGAAAGCTACAGCTCGCGCCTTACCTAATAATGCTGGGTGTAGTTCCCAAATGACGACGCGGTCTAAGCCGAAAGTAAATTGTAATATTGACCTGAATGATGATATTACGTCTAGGTTTGAAAATTTTAGACCTAGAAACACAAAATATAGAGTTCAAAGAGTCTTACATGTTGATCTACTATCAAGTAAACAAAGTAATCTTAGAGGCGGAACCTATGTTGAATTATCAAAACATTATAAAAAAAAAAGTTGTATTAATGTAAAGAATTTGAAAACGAATAAATTTATGTGTTCAGATAAAGAAAATCTTAGATGTTTTGAATACGCTTTAGAAAGTATTTTGAATCCAGCAGATAATCATGTTGATAGACCAACACAATACGATATAACAAATGATGAGGCATATCTCAAAATAATAGAAAATACTAACGAAAGATATATTCATATTGTAGGTAGAAAACGACTGATGGGTTCAGTACCAACAACTTTTTTTAAAACATCGTTGGACTCTCTTACAGGTTATGATAGAAAAAATTCAAAGATAATATTAATCCTGGAAGAAGAGGAAGTGGAACAGGAAGATGCAGAGGAAGTCGTAATAGGACCAATAGTGCTACAATTTACAAATGCTGATACTTTGGATGCCGCCTTCGCGGCAATTCAAGAATTCGGAAGGTAATAAAATGTACCCGGATTTTATATACAAAATGGCCCGATTATTTTCCTTTAATTATATTTAGATACGTTCGTTAAATTTTTTCTCTTTGTCTGATAGATGCTTTTATCGTATTTTCTCACTCATTCTAATCAAAATTTTAGATAATTAATGACTTAACGAAAGGAAAATCATACGACCCACTGCCTCTAAAATGTCTACTTTTTTGTATTAAATTGTTTTGAACAAGCTAAAAAAATTACTCTTTACAAAAGTACCAAAAATGTTATCAAAACGTAGTTTGGTTAAAATATGAATTGACGTGTTTTGTACCTGTGATTTATTGATTTGTTAATTCAAATGACAAGTTGCATTTTGTTAGATTAAGTTTAACAAGTGTTTTGCAGTGAATTTTGTACTAATTATTATGTTTTGTTTCATAGAAAGAGTGAAAAACTGAGTCAGATAGCATATGATTCAATATGTTAAATTAAAACATCATTCTTGTTAACTTGTTGTCATCAAAACTACCGAATTCAAAAGAATCTCAAGTTCAATGCAATTTGTCCTAGTTAAAGTTTGTCCTCGTGGGATTGTTTATGAATTTAAATATTTCTCAACTTTCAGATGAGGGCTCCCTAACGGGGGACCTCAATACCACCATTACTGACGGCCCCTCTAGGGAAACCAGCAGCGCAGCCGCCACCACACGTTCTCCCGAGGCGTCTGGAAAGATGCTTCTCGAGGACGTGACGAAATTCAACTTGGAAGGGCGTCCCAAAAGGAAGCCCATCTGTGGGGCTGAGAAGAAGGGGCGAAAGAAGGCCCGAAATGCTGCCTCCACATCGCAAAAACCGGAGCCATCCACATCAGGAAGCTCCAAGAGGGCGTTGACTCCTGGCGAGACTCCCCCAGACTCCAGGCAAACGGAGAAAAAGCTTAAGGTTCCCCATCTGAAACCTTCGAGTTATGGTCGGCAGTGGAGAGCTCCTTAAGGGGGGCCATTATTAGCGATGGTTACCCCGAGACCAAAATCTCGGAGGACGTTGGTAGACCCTCTAAAGTGGCCATGCCAAGCTTCCATGAATCCCAACTCATACAGGGGGCCTACATGCTCACTTGTGCAAATGAGTCGTCTAAAGAGTGGCTGAAGGCGGCCGCTCCAACTCTGAAGCCTTGAGAAGGCGCAAAACTCCAACTCGTGGGGCAGAGTGCCCTCCCTAAGTTGAAGAGGATGATGGTGTGGATCCCAGGTGAGACCAGGAAACTCACCGAAATATTCACTTTGTTGGAAAGGCAAAACCCAGAACTGGAGATTGTACAGTATGACGGCGGAGCCCCAAGGGGTTCCGCTTGATTTTAGCGGTGGATGAAGAATCCGCGACATTCCTTAAGGCCAAGGACTTTCGACCTTTCCTGGGAATGAAACGGGTATCGTTTATCCCACTGGAGAAGCCCGCTAAGGAGAAGACGGAACCGGAGGCCAGAAATTAACTGGGGGTTATCCGGTTAATGTCAGGTATCTCTTGTATCCAGATCAACATGCAACACTGCATCGCTGCCAGTGCTTCCTTGTGTCAGCAGATAGCAGTAGATGCAGACATCTGCCTAATACAAGAACCCTGGGTTCACAGGGGTCATGTAAAAGGCTTGCCAACCACTGGAGGCGCCAATTTGTATTGTGCCTCCACCGAAAAACCTCATGCGTGTATCTACGATTCCAAAAGACTAGATGTTACCCTCATCCCATGTTTCTGTTTCAGAGACCTGGTAGCAGCCTCCTTAAGATTAGATAGCGACCTAGGACGGAGAGAATTGGTTATATGCTCCGCTTATCTGCCGTTTGACTCCCCAACACCACCGCCCGCCAGAGAACTGGAGGAGCTGATTACATACTGTAGGAATAAGGGGAAGGACCTTCTAATTGCGTGTGATGCTAACTCGCACCATACTCTATGGGGCAGTAGTGGCGTCAACGCAAGAGGCGGGACTTTCCTAGAATTCCTACAAACAGTAGACTTCGAAATATTAAATCGTGGTAACTCTCCTACCTTCGTCACCTCGCGAAGACATAAAGTAATCGATGTAACTCTCGGATCTATGTCCGTGGTCCAGGAAGTCGAAAAACTGGCATTTATCAATGGAGCCGACACTTTCGGACCACAGGTACATACTCGTAGACTATTCAACATAGCCAAACGCACTCGTTCACCTGATGACTGTGAATACCACAAACTGTCCCAACAAAGGTACAAGAACGCTATAAAACGATCCAAACGAACAACCTGGAAGGCCTACTGCGACGGGACAGAAAGTATGCCGAAAGTAGCAAGGCTTTGCAAGGTTCTCGCCAAACAACCTCGATGCAGGTTGGGAGCCCTACTACTTCCCAATGGTGACTTTTGTACATCCAATTCCTTCTGAAGACCCCGACTCCAGGAAGCTGAGCCCTTATAATACACCAACTATGGAGGTTCCCCACATTAGGTCCACGAGTAATGATTGAAAAGTATCCTCCAAAGTCATAACGTTTGAACGCACAAAATGGGCGATTTCAACATTTGCCTCTTTCAAAGCTGCAGTCCCTGATGATATCTTCCCGGCCCTCCTTCAGTAGGGACTGGAAATGCTAGTTAGGCGTCTGTACCATATATTACGAGACTGCATTGCCATGGGATATGTCCCAATTCCATTACCCATTACATCCAAATCAAGATGCTTAACGAGGCAAATCCACAGAGACGACCCTTCATCAAATCGTCCATAAGGTCGAAAAGGAGAACTCATGGAGAGTACGCTCTTGGAACATTTCTGGACATCGAAGAAGCGTTTGACCGAACGACCTTTGAATCCATTCATAACGCCTTCTTAGAGCGTGAAATCGAACCTACCATAGCTAGGTGGATCGATTTCATGCTCAAACACAGAAACATAAAAGACACGCTCAGAGGGGACTCCGTGGAAGTATCCGCCGGCCGCGAGTGCCCACCGAGAGGCGTTCTCTCGCCGCTCCTGTGGTGCCTCGTGATTGATGGACTCCTCCGGCAGCTCAGTGAGGGCTATGGGGATGACCTGGTTATCCTTGTAGCCGGTAAATTTCTCGGCACAATAAGCGGGGCTACCCAAGGTGCCCTAAATATTGTGCAACACTGGTATAACAGGCTAAAGCCTAAAATCATATTCTAGATTTATACGGCTGTAGTACGCCCCCTGTTAACATACACCGCCCTTGTCTGGTGGCCACAATCAGAACCGACCACTACAAGGACGACACTCGCCCGTGTGCAAAGATTAGCTTTTCTGGGCATTACGGGCGCAATGCGAACAACCCCGACAGCGGCCATGGAACCTTTACCTTGTGATTGAGGCCGAGGCTCGAGCGGCAACGCATAAACTGATGTGTACGGGACAATGGAAACCAACTCAGGAAAACGTAGGACATGCCAGAGTTGCCTCCAAATTGAAGGCGACCACTCTCGTTTCTTCAATGGGAAGTGATGGCATGACCTCCTGCTTCTTCTTTAGCATACCGTATAAGGTTCACATCCCTCTCCGGGTAGAATGGTTCTCGGACGATCGGCCCTTTCTTAAACCCGGTGGCCTAGTTTGGTATACAGACGGGTCACGGAATAGGGAAGGTACGGCGCCGGTGTATATAGGGACAAACTCAGGGTCAAACTCAAATTTGCCCTAGGCAAATATCCTACGGTCTTCCAGGCAGAAATCTTTGCGATTACTGCCTGTGCAAATGAAAATCTCAATAGAAGTTATAAAGGTAAATACATATATATTTGCTCGGACAGTCAAGCGGCCATTAAGGCCCTAATATCTCCCAAGCTAGGGTCTAGGCTTGTTGAAGAATGTCGAGACACTCATCAAACTCTCAGCTGAGAATTACGTGAAAATCCTATGGGTTCCGGTTCATAGTGGAATAAGTGGCAATGAGGAAGCTGGTGCCCTAGCTGTGGCTGGGGCCTCTGAACCTTTAGTAGGTCCAAAGCCAGCTTTTGGAATAGCCCCCAAACATGTGAGGCAATAGATCTGGAATCACGCAAACGCGTAATTTCAACACTCTTGGGCCTCCAGACTCACACCCACACAAGCTAAAGCCTTCATCAAGAGCCCTACGCCTAAATCGGTAGACTATATTCTGAATCTAAGCAGAAGACAAATCAGGATAATAGCGGGCCTCCTTACAGGCCACGGACACCTGGACAGTCATCTCCACACTATAGGGATTGTGTTAAACAACCAGTGTGGGAAATGTCAAGAGCAAGAGGAAATCTCTGAACATGTCCTCTGCAAACACAAACACCTTCAAGCTTTCTTGAACCAAGAGACATTCAAGACACGCCTTTGAACAGGATTCTATCCTTCGCCGAAGGACCTGTTTAGGGAATGAAGTCTTTTGTAACCCCTAGGGAGCACAATGGGCCCTGGTGGCCTAAGTGCAGAAGCTTGCTCCGACCCATAGAAATCATCATGTAATGTATAGGTTGGGAATTCTGTAAATAATTTTTTACCATTTATTTTCTTATCTACATTTAAAAACTGCAGTGTTTTGTATCATATCTTTTCAGTGTTCTACAAAGTTTGCCACCTCAAGTACGAAAGGCTGCAGAAGAACTTAAAAAATTCAAAACTTCCGGAGAAAAGCCAGAATGGCATTCACTGAAATTGGTAGTGGCGTTGGAAAGTTTATCGATTCGGAACAGCAAATTCTACTGGAGAATTCAGGAAATGTACACCTTAAGAACTGCCAAGGAAACTACGAGTTGTTTATAGGGCTTTGTCACATCCCTTGTGGCAATATTTTGTGGTATAGCTGCATAAATACAAAATTAACATTTGAGCTGGTAGGATTTGTCGCAATGTGTTGCAGTCAACTGACGAAGTAGATAAGCTTATATCCCTGGTATAGCCTCCTCCAAAACCAAGTGCAGCGACGTACGAACCTGGCAACGTGTAAGAAAAACCAACTTTAAATTTTTTTCTGACTTTTCCTTTTGCAGAACTGCATCCAGTACCGATTCGGAAGATTCTTGCAGGGGCAAAACTGATGGAGTCAACAATTCGTTTGAATCAGATGACCCATTAATTCATAACAGCCCATGCTGATCTATCACCAAAATGTAATATGTATTTTAATTCCCTTATTTATAGAATTATTAATAGAAGAGGTAATTGAAAATAATAAAATATGAAATCCCTCAGAAAGCAGAATGGAAGACGGGAAATTATAATGATCAAGGAAAATGTCAGAGAAATAAAAGACAGAGAGGAAATACTTCGAGTTGCAGAAGAATTCTACAAAACACTTTACAGTTGCCAAATACAGAGAACACACATAAATAACGAAGATAGGAGAATAATCAACGTAGGATCGAAAGACATACCCGAGATAAGTAACGAAGAAATCATATATGCCTACAGAATTTGAAAAATAACAAGGCACCGGGAGAGGATGACGTAATAAAAGAGATGATAAAAGCAGCAGAAGAAATAATAATACCGAAGTTACAGATTCTGTTCAACATGTGCCTAAGAAAAGGAGAAATACCGGAAATTTGGAATTTGGAACAGTTATCATTTTGTTCAAAAAAGAAGATCCATCACTCCTACAAAACTACCGCCCAATTAGTCTAATGTCGCATTTGTACAAACTATTTACAAAAATTATTACAAACAGATTAACAAAGAAACTAGATCAATACCAACCAGTTGAACAAGCGGCATTCCGTAAAAACTACAGTCCATGCAATCATTTGCTAATGGTAAGAATACTTATAGAGAAAGCAGTCGAATATAACCTTGAACTCTACATGGCCTTTGTAGATTACGAAAAGGCATTCGACTCTATCGAACACTGGGTCATAATAGAAGGGTTAAATCACGCACGAATAGACTATCGTTATACAACCTTAATAAAAAATATATACAAACAAGCGACTTCATCTGTGAAAGTACACGAAAGCACAGGACAGTTTTCGGTCAAAAGAGGCACCAGAGACGCAATATCGCCGAAACTATTTATATTGGCTCTGGAGGAAATATTTAAAGAACTTGATTGGTCAGATAAAGGAATTAACATCTGTGGAGAACGCCTAAACCACTTAAAATTTGCCGATGGCGTAGTTCTATTTTCGGATAAAAAGGAAGACCTAAAGAACATGTTAACAGCATTTAGAAAACTATCTTATATACTAAAAAAACAAGAAAATTCCCTTACACTTGAGGGCCAAGGTCTTTGATCAATGTGTCCTCCCCCTCATAACATACGGAGCACAAACATGGACCCTCACCAAACAGTTAAGATCAAAACTACAAATTACACAGAGAGCCATGGAGACGTCCATTTTGGGCATAACACTAAGAGACCGAAGGCGGAAGGAATGGATAGATACGACAAAGAACCGGAACAACGGATGTAATTGAGATAGCGGCACATCTGAAGTGGGACTATGCAGGACACATAGCCAGAACCAAGAATAACAGATGGAACGCCAGAATAATACAATGGAGGCCGTAGTCACGGAGAAGAAATAGGGGAGACCACAACCAAGATGGTACGACGACATCAAGAAAATTGCAGGACTACCGTGGTTAAGAATGGCACAAGACAGAAAAAGATGGCGACAGATAAGGGAGGCCTATACCCAATACTGGGTGAAAGAAGGCTAGAGAGAAGATAGAATTATTATTATTGAAACTAGGACATATTTCTTAATTTATTTTGTTGTGAGATGGTAATATGTCCAAACTTGAACATTTTTTTTTCAAATTTTAGTTTTTGTACCAGAAGTAACGTATAGGCAACACATTAAGCATAGTTCACTGAATCCCGAATATTGTTGCAATACAAAAATCCAAAAATTCGCAACCTATATTAATCGAAAACCAACCTTCATGTCTTTGTAGTTTTAGATGCATATTTAAACAACGATTAGGTATGAATAAATTATTTATTTTTACATTGACATCTGTTTGTTTTGTCTATGATTGTGGCGTTATTAAATATGTAACTCCTTTCTATACTCTAAATAGAAAAGGAATGAACTTAATTTATTAGCTGGTAATGAAATAACTTTAGTGTGCAGAGCGTGCAGAGCACTAGTCAAAGACCCACTAGCCCTCTTCTGGGACACTTTAACCATTTAGTAGTTAATTTTTTATACAAACCGACCGAAATGCTTTGAAATTCAGCAGAGCCTCCTGAGCCGAAGGCGAATTTTAACTTTTTTTAAAATACTTTAAAAACAGGGCAGAATCCTTAAAATGTTAACTGTTGTACTGAACAGGCCCATATAGTACAAAACTTAAAAAATGGGCCGAAATACTTGAAATTTGAAAAATTATGGATTCGATAGATTTTACACCTAAAACTCATCTTGTATCTAACGGTTTTTATATTCTAAAAATATACAATTTTTCTTTCTGAATGACACGTCCCGAAAATCTGGATGTGTCAAATAATTTTTATTATAACATATTTATTTCGGGAATTTGTTTAATTATGACTAATTTTAATGTTTATAGAAACTATTGACTTTGTACTTAAAAATCAAATTATTCGTTACAGGTACATACTTATAGTGCAATTGAAAACTTAAATAAATTAACTTCTTATATTTTCTAAACTGATTGAAAAATATTTTTTATATTAAATGAGTGATCTGGTTCTATCAGAGTTAAACAATTCATACGACTGTAAGAAATTAAATGAACTAGGAATTGAAATTGCATATGGTGTTACTAGTTTTCAAAATTGTAAGAACTAAATATGGAAATAAACCACGTGTTGTGTTGGATGATTCAATTATGGTTTTTACTCCAACTTATTATTCACACATAATTTCTAAATATAAATTGGAAACTCAATAATCATATAATTATAATATTATTTATAAAGAAGGTAAAATTGAATTTGAACCAAGTGATATTAGAATGATGCCTTAAAAACTAATTTCTATAATAAAATGAATAAAATATTTAGTGGTTCAATAACTGTATATACTTTAAGAGGATTAGATAATTATTATAAATATTTAAACAACGTAACAGATGCAAATGAAGAAAAATAAAAAAT
>JABXWE010078997.1:0-12758 GCA_014611495.1 Limonius californicus
CTCAATTTGCAGTCACAATATCACGTATATAGTAGAGAATGAAGTATGCCTGGTTGCATATTAAAAGGAAATTAAGGGGCACCGCAGATATTTGGCGGGACTTCTTACAAGCCTTGTAAGTCTATTCGTTACGAGGCAAGGTTTTAGGATAGCGCTTGAACAACCGTTTTGAGGAAAATAACTCTACTGTTGAATAAACATGATATGAACAGTTTCCAGTATGGGAAAGTCCAGGGAGGCAGTCGCGTCCACTTTTTATTTATAGCTGCGCCATGCAATATTTTTCTCTTATGTCTCTCATAAAAGTCCATACTTTGAAAACTTCATTTTTATTTATTGATGCGCCAGTAATTTAGATCTCAGATCAACGAAATTATCTATTTGAAATTTATTTGGATTCTTCATTCTGATAGTATTGTTAATTTAAAACACGCTTACAGTCTGCACTGGTGACTTAAAACGACCACATGGTATAGTACAGAATAGATAGTTTCAAAAACTTTGAATTGGTTGGAACTACATTTAAATTGTAGCAGAACGTTTTGAATGAGCCAGTTTCAGTTTTTTCCACAATTATAAATTTCAGTTCAGAATATTCTTCCTATATTTTCCAAACACTATATTCATTTTCCTTATTTTTGATGTGCATCGATAATGTTTGAACACCTTTTTTGTAAATATTTACAAAGTGATGTAAGATCTCGTAACATATATAGAGAAGAGATTCTGCAATTTCAGTTCATACGGTTTGTCCCAAGAAAACTGAAACACATTAATGTTTTTACAATAATAACTAGTAGAAAAAGGTAACCAGTTAGGTATTAAATTTCAACCAAGTCAAATTGTTATTGACTTTTTATTAGCGATTCACAACGCTTGTCAATTGGTATGGTCAAATGCCACAATTGCCGGTTGCAGATTTCATGTGTAGCAGAGTTTGTTTAAAAAATTCAAATTCAAAATTCTAGCTTTAATAATATTTAAATAAAAATTATTTCGATCATACGGCTTTATTTCTCCCACGAAGTTGGGCTGGGGTTGTTGTTTTCCACACAGAACAGAACAGAATGTGTGAATCTGTTCATTCTCGATTTAACGTGGCTTTTTACGCGACCCAATCGAACATTTACATTTACGAATGCTATGCTCAATTTCCAAATAGAAATTTATTTAAAAACTAGAAATAAGAATTGTCCAAAATTTTAAACTAATTTTATACTAACAAAAATAGATGAATACAATAAGAAACTACTATCCAGTTACTTATTGGTTAAATCTATTTGTTATAATTGTTTGATTACTAATTAATATCTAAATTATTTTTATTATTATTGACGAATTGTATAATAAAAACATGTTCACCTGTTATGATTTTATTATCTAATTTTCTGTTTCCGAATACCTCTACCTATGCTAATTTTTGACCAATATTACGCAAAAATGCATTAATTTGAAACAATTCTGAATATATTTTCTGAATCTATTTATGTAAGGAATGGCACGTACGGATTTAGTTTTCCATTTTTTTTAATTAACGTTTATATTTCAGTTAATTAAAATAAACAAATTGCTGATAAAAATAATACGCGATACTTTTTTTAAAAAATAAATCCGTACGTGTCTTGCTCTACCACGAGGCATTACAATAAAATATCAAGCATAACTACAAACTAATTTTTGCGGACGTAATATTGGACAAAAGTATTTTGTGTCTAATGGTAGTTTTACACAATAAGGTGGGTTGCCTAACCCCTGTCCTTATCCCCCTTAAGTAAAGAATTTAACAGATTTATTTGTAAATTTTAGTTTACTGGGTAGTAAATTATTCCGTGCGAGTTTTAAGGCATTGTTATAGCAAAAAATAGCTTCCTAGTAGTCTATTAGCATAGAGGGTGAAAGTTTTGTGATATCAGATAATGATTTGCACTGACCCACAGCCACCAATAAAACATAATGCTAATATTTAATTTTTCTGTTTGTTTTCCATTTACACAAAACACATATGTATATTAAATTTTAAAGAGCAAAACTGCTAATTCTAATTACTAAAGAGCGGATTATACGCAATGCGCATATATTTTAATTTTTGCACATCTTTGGCTATAGTCAATTATGTGGACGAACTACACTGATAAAACTTTATTAGTGATTGCATATAATGCATATTTGGGCATTCGCTGCATATTTTTGCAAAAGTTTCATAAACTTGCATATTTTGGCATTTTGCATTACTCGTTTGTAAATATTCGTTGAGTGGTCAAAACAAGATTATGAAATTCCGAGTAGTGCACACATACCACCGGAAATTCACAGTTAATGACCTGTGCCTGGAATTCCCGACAGTCTGAAGTTTGAAGTACCGACCTAATCCATTGTATTACTTGTTTCTTGTTTATCAATAGAGGGTGGATATTGAGTGGGATACATACCTACATTTTGTTTGTAGTTTGTAAAGTATTTTCTCTCATGGAGTAACCCTGTAATAGAATCTTCTCTCATCGTTACAACGTGTCCGATACTCCGACAGTGTTGATCTCTGGCGAATATTATACATATTATATACCTACCTACAAGGAGTAAATCGAACTAGTTTGCTTCATGGATTAAACCATATCCAGGACTAGTAATGGATGGCTTCAAAATATTTTGTCGAGCTTGCAGCAAACTGGTAATAAGTTAAATAATTTTTTTTATATAAATTAAAATTATTTTTCATATTATTATGTACGTAACTAAAACAAAGTCATGACAGGGAAGGTAGTGTTTGTTTTTGTTTTTAAGGAGTATCAAAACTTCTTATATTAATATTTAATTATTTGTCGTTGTAGGTGTCTTCTGCGAGAAAATCCTTGGTAGATCAACACACTACAACTCCTTCATATATTGCAAAATGTGAAAAATGGAAGCGAAGTAATTGTTCTCAGCAAACCATGACTGACTCAATTTTCAGGGACAAGTTCCAAAAAGTCGGAGCAAGAAGAATTTAATAAGGCATTCATTTCGTCTAATATACCGTTATCGAAATTAAATAATGTTAATTTAAAATTGTTCTTACAAAAATTTTTAAACAAAATGTACCCGACGAAAGCACCTTAGGAAAATATTATGTAAATTCTTGTTACAATAAAACAATTTCTGAAATTAGATAATTAGTGGGCTGTAATTTTGCTTATATAATCGTAGATGAAAGTACGGACAAATGTGGCCGTTACATTGTCCATTTATTAATAGGAATTCTTCATGAAAATATTTTAAGCAAATGATATTCCATAGCTTCGAAACAGCTTCAAAATAATTCAAATAATTTAACAAATGCCCGATTTGTACAGGAAGGGTTGTCAAATTTTTTACCCGAAAGTGTACCTTGTGATTACATTTTCCTCATGTTTGGCTATCATTATTGTTATCTCTACTTCTGACACTGCCGCTCGAAACAAAGATCGTGTACTCTAATTATACCATTGGCTTAGGTTTTTTTAACCATGATATGTACCTTCTTCTAGATCTTCTGCTCACTTGTATTTTACCTTGGACAATTAATTGTAATAATTTATATTTCTAGTTTCGAATTATATGACCGATATATTCCATTTTTCTTCGATCTACTACTAATTATAGAACAATCTTAGAACAATGGACTTTCTTATATAGAATGTTTCAGGATGTCTTTGCGAAACTAAGGAGCACGTAGAACTCATCAAAATAACCCGAAAATTATATATAAATATAGATAGAAATATGTACCTCTACAGAGTCTTAGACTTTTAAAATCTGAAAAAAATGGTTTCTCATTAATTTCTGTAGGTAATAAAGATATTGCCACCAAATTTGGTACAGAATTACAGGTAAATAATACCTGAATTTGTATTTAAATTAAGAAACACAAACCCAAACTTGTTTGTGTATAATACAATTCCATTGTAATACTGTTTATTTAATAGATGCATTCGTTACAAACATTTTTTGTATGTTTCATTGTAAAATGTAAGAAACGTACTACATGTTTTAATTCAAGAAGCACTATAGGAATTCCTATCAATAAGTCTAATTAACCTCAAATAATAAAGTTTAAATTGCCGACTGTTTTTAAAATTAAATAGAAACAAATACCATCATGACATTTAAAAAGCTTTAGTTTTAGATGAAACCAACATTACAAAATTAAAGAGCAACCATACAAACATAAAAATCAATAAACATTTATAATAAATGCTTAAAATGGCCACAATATATTTACATTTTGCATTTTTATATATCGCAGAAACTCTAGAACATTTTGATTATTACATCATGGTGGACGTATAAAATATCGTAACAATACATCATGAACTATACTTGCACAAACATTAAGAGCAGACGTTGGTTGATGTCGGGAATCTCTGATAGTATTTGGATTTTCGTCCTACCAGACATGATATCATAAAAAATTAAAATACCTTCATTCTTAAATTCTGCATTGTCTGTGAAGAACACCAAACTATTAACGCTTGCTGTATTTACTTCAAGACACAAGAACCAACGTCAATGTTCTACTCTTGCAGTATAATCATCAGGGCTAGGGCTTGTACATGTTGAAAATGGTATGGGCGTATTGATGGTCATGTAGTATACGCGAAACGAATGAGAAGCATTTACTCTTCCAGATAAACGCCTCGTACTACATTCAAATTCGTATTCTATTGAGTTTTAAATAATTTTTCCAATTTTGGTGACCTCGACGTCCTCGTTGCACCCGTTCCCAGCTTTTTATAAATTACGGATGTGTTAAATGAATACCAAATGGTAATATCAGTGTATTAAATTGTACCTACTCCTTTTCCTAAGTCGTTGATGAATATTTTTTATAGTTTCAGAGCACGGTCTAATTCGATTAGCCTTCTTACAATTGGCATTAGTCCTACTATAGATAAAACGCATGTTGATTGATTCCTCATACGTGAAATTATTTATTTTAGTTTTTCGAATCGAATTAAAAATATGACTACTTTTTTACATAGTTTTTATTAAACAAACTGTTTTGAATGAACACAGACATAGGAGAGAATATCGCTACGTCTCGTAAGAGATCAAACACTCGAAGAGAGAGATTAAATGAAAATTGGGTTACATACACAGACGTTCGGGAGTAAGATGCAACCCAGCTTCTTAGAAAACCACCTTCTAGAGGCTTTGTGTTTTTCAAATTAAGGACTTACTTTCCTGTAATTCTGTACCCAATTTGGTGATAATAACTTTATGAGATATATCCAAGAAAAACAAATTTTATTGAAGTATTTGAAAGCTTTTGGTGAGTTCTGTATGCTGTTACAGTTTCAGAACGTTATTCTGAAACACCATCTGTATTATATCGTTTTATACCAACAAGTAATACCAATCTGTATATTACTTTCGCAATAATTGTTTCACTGATCTAAGTCCTTGCATTAAATGACGAAATATATGTAGTAATTTTGCATTTAGTCTCCTATTTAAAAAAACTATTTGGTTGCTACTGAAAATCAAGCCGTACTATATACAATAAAATATACAGGGTGTTAGTGAATTGCGGGGACAAACTTCTATGGTTTAAAGTATACATGCAAACAAACATTTTTTGTTAATAAATGTATAGTCGAAAGTGTTTCCTGTCAGGGACTAATACTGGATAAATAAACGTATCCTGTATTAATTTCTGTCGTTAGGGAAACAAATAGTAGGTAGTAAATTGAGTTACCTACATTTAGGCGCTTCTTGCAGAATCTTTCAGAACTCTATCCCTGAAAGTAAACACTTTTGACCACACATTTATTAACAAAAAATGTTTGTTTTCATCTGTTATTTGATCCAAGCCAACAGAATAATCTAGATGAAGAAGAAGAAATTGATCGTTAACTTGATGCACCGCTACAGCTTTCACCGCCAATACAACCCTTCACCACTAATGAAGTTAAAACCATGGTCAATAATCTACAAACTAAAAAGTAGCCTGGTTATGATTTAATAACAGGGCACGTATTGAAGGAGCTGTCAAAGAAAGGAATCAAAACGATCACGTTTATCATAAATCCAATTTTAAGAACAAACTACGTACATACACAATGGAAAGTGACAAAAATTATACTCATACCAAAACCAGGAAAACAGCCTAACGATGCTAGGTCTTATAGAGCAATAAGCCTCTTACCGATCGTATCAAAACTTTTTAAAAAATTGTTGCATAAGAGACTAGTGCCAGTCTTAACAGAAAATAAACTGATACCAGTTTGGTTTTAGGAAACAACATTCCACGATAGGGCAGATTCACCGAGTTGTAAATATTGTAAATAGTACATTTGAAGAAAAAAAATATTGTACGGCTGCTTTATTGATGTAAGCCAGGCTTTCGACAAGGTATGGCATAAGAGCCTCTTGTAAAAGCTAAAACAGCATCTGCCGCATAACTTTTACCTTATACTAAAATCATACTTGCATGAGAGATACTTCATGGTTAAGCACGAAGAAGAGCAAACAAATCTGTTTCCAATCAAGCCAGGTGTGCCTCAAGACAGTGTCTTGGGACCAGTGCTGTATCTCCTTATTACAGCCGTTTTGCCTACCAGAGAGGATGTTTTCATAGCCACCTTCGCAGATGATACTGCTGTATTAGCTACAGACGAGGATCCAGAAATTGCCTCACAAAAACTCCAAACAAGTCTTCGATCCATCGAGACGTGGTTAAAAAATGGCATATCAAGATTAACGAGACGAAATCTGCGCAAATATCAGTCACCAAACGTAGAAGCATATGCCCACCAGTTACTCTCAATAGGACTGCAATACCACAATTTGATGTAGTCAAATACTTAGGTATGCATTTGGATAAGGGACTTACCTGAAAAAGTCACATTTGGAAAAAACGTTTGCAGCTAAACCTGAAACTTAGAAAGTACTACTGGCTCCTTGGTAGAAATTCTCAGTTTTCTCTGGATAATAAATTATTAATCTATAAAGTGATATTCAAACCAGTGTGGGTGTATGGAATACATTTATAAGGAACAGAATCAAACTCGAACATAGCAATATTGGAAAGATTTCAATCTAAATTGCTGCGAAGTATCACCAGTGCACCATACTACGTTACGAATGTAGATATCCGAAGTGACCTCAACATGAAACCAGTGAAAGACGTGATAGTGAAACATAGTGAAAAGTATCTTAATAAATTACATCTTCATACCAATGTATTAGCGTTAAACTTGCTAGATAACAGTGAACAAAACCGTCGATTAAAAAGACTACACGTTGGACTTACCATTTACATATAGTTAACTTAAGTCTAGTAGTAAATTCCTTGTACATTTAATTATTTTTAACTAATTAGCCAAAATTTCACATATGTATTAAGATATAGACGAAGAGACGTCATTGGACGTTTGCTTTCCCTGTCAACCACCTCGCCTAAGCGATTGCTAACTCAAGCAGATTGTAAATAGACTAACATTGACAATAAAAGACAATGTGTCCTTTAAGCCCTAGAAGTTTGTCCCTGCAATGCATTAACACCCTGTATATAAGGTATTGTATTTTCCTACGAGCAATTTTTTCAGTACAAAACAATTCGGTTAATTTTCAGCAATCACAGTTTTCAGAAAAAGTGTATTTCAGTGTGTGTCATCAAGTTCAAATCCTAGAATTTTCTAGCCAACAATAAATTTTGTTCTTCTCAGGTTTCAATAATGTGATCCAATTCGTGTTCACTCGGTTCGCTTTATCTTAAAATTGATAGAATATCAAAACAACCCCCAACAATCAAATAAAAATTAAGTATCAAATATCGATCAGGCTGATCGAAATCCGATTTCTACGATTCTAATGGGTGGGCGGATAAAAAACGTACATCAAAGGGGTAGACTTCTTTAATTGGATACAGGGGTTGCATTTTTTGTGTCCACTTTAATGCATTTGATTAATATTCTACAACGAATTAAACACGCGTTTCGTTGTTGTGGTCACTTTCAGTTATGCATTTTGAATAGTATTAATGGTAAGTTTTAATATACATCAATCCCGAAAGCACTTTTTGTTTTTATCTAGATAGAATTTTAATGATTTCTCATTCAGATTAAAGTTTTTCTTTTACATAAGTGAGTGGTTATTAATTATTATGGAATGCTCTGTTGCCAAACCGGCCGGTTTTTATAATGATGTTTTAGGTAATTCGAGGCAAACCGTAAAATAGAATCATTGATGAATGAACGAGGCTCCACCATTGTTCATTAGTTCCCTCTCTATTCTTGATCTTTTTATTAAACAGATACGCCTTTCGACACAATACCCGCAATATTATAATAGTTCTCGATTTACTATTATTAATGATCACGTTGTTAGCAAGCGGAACAAGCACCATCCAATGTATTGTTCAGAATCTAACAAGAAACGGATAAGGGTTGAAGGGTTGATTTTTTTATGCATTTAATGATGTTGCGAACAGTTTCCGAATAAACTTGAAGGTAGTGCAGTTGTTTTCGTTAATATACGACTGGTTAGGTGGCTATCCCTGATGCAGTTGATTTTTTGCATCCATATTTACATACCGGTTGCATTGGTAGACAATTAAAAACTTGTTGGATACATAAAAACGTGCCTAGAATGTAGGTGAGCAGATGACTTTAACAAGGATGCACGCAAAAAGTCAGCGACGAAAGTAAAAGTTGAATTGCAAATAGTACTACAACTAGCTATGAATGAAAGACAACCTGGATATTCGCTAATAACGCGATCCCTATTGTTCTAAGTTTTTTTAAAGGCACGAGCAAGAATCTCCTAATCAGATGGGTTCCTTTTCAATAAACCAGCTGCGTCGAGTAACTAACCAAGCAGTTTTTTGAAGGGTTTAAAAAATACGTTGCGAGGATTTCAAACAAAAGGTTTGCATTGGGGCTCAGAATTGAATTTTTTTTTACCAAATTTTGAAGATTTTGCACATGTTTGAAATATTTGTAACGCCTAAATTCTTTTAGCTACTTATAGCGCTTGCGGTATTAATTCAGATGCGTAAGCGCCGTAAGCAAAGGTTAAGTCAGGAAACCAAGAGGTGTGCTCATGTACAATTACTAGTTCGCTCAGAAATGCCCTTTATGTTTTAAAGACGTTTTTTGAACAACAGAGCATTTCCTAAAGGACAACTATTATGCAGGGTGTACCATATCATGTGACGGGAGCCATCAGAACAATATACAAGTTTCCATTAGCATATGTTCTACCAGCCGCAGGTTCTGAAATACAGGGTATTGAAAGTAAAATAAAACATTTTCACATTTAACTGAAAGTCTGCAAGAAGCAGAGTCGTTTACATAACGGTCAGATAGTGGCGACCAGTTAGTGTCCGAAATGTTGAAATCGAAGAACGAATATGGAGCATGTCGATGAAAATGCAGGAACCAGAACCCCACGAATAGCTGCACAAGAGAATGTCGTACACATGACAGTGTGGAGAGTTTTGAACCAGCAACTTCTTTATCCTTATCATTTACAATGGGTACAAGCACTGCAAGAAGGCTCTTATACTCCAGGACTCAAATTTTATACTTCCATATTTACTGACTTATGAATTATTTTTTAATGAAGCTGGATTTAGCACAAATGACGTTGTTAATTTCATAACACTCATCATTGGGCTGACCAAGATCCACATGCTCTTCTTCAGTTACGACTCCAACAACAATTTAGTGTTAACGTATGAGCAGGAACAATCGACGACAATTTAATTGGACCATATTTCCTTGAAAGAAAATTAACAGCTGACGTGTTATGTAAGAAATGAATTGAATCGACTATTGGAAGATGTTCCACTTCGACGCTGTGATTTATGCATGACGGCGCACTGCCACATTTTAGCTGAGTAGCCAGAAACTTTTTAGATGAAGCATTTCCTAATCAGTGGATAAGTGGTACGGAACCTATAGGCTGGCGAGAACAATCTCCACATATAAATTTATTAGACTTCTAGCTGTGGGGCGACTTGAAATCTAGTTATTATTCTGGAAACTAATATAAAAATAATTTGTCAACGTATACAAGAAGGCTGCCAGCACATTCGGCAAACACCTGGTATTTTTGAAGAACCCGGCGTTCTATGACATGCATTCAGGCAGAAGGTTGCCATTTTGAGCACTTACTTTAATGATAGTGGAGTACAGAGAATGCTACAGTTTAGTCCTCTTCTTCATCTCTTATTAAATAAGCCTTTAGGTTTTTTTATCCAACACTTCCTTAATTCTTTTATTCCTGTGATGTTGATTTCCAGCTCTTTCCAGCGTTCTAGTGATCTTCCTCTAGATCTTTGTCAATCTACTTTGCCGTGTCGTGCTATGCATGCCAGTCTGTTGACGTCCTTCTATTTACGTGTTCATTCCACCCACGTCTTGACTGTCTGATTCATCATACGATGTCTTCTATCTTACATTCTTGGCGTATAGAATCGCTTCTAATCCTATCCCTTAACTCCTTTCCTGCTATATCTCTCAGTACTTTCATTTCTGATGTTTTAAGGATTCTCCTAGATCTCGTCGTCTCGGCTGTATCCACATGTTTTACAGTCAATGCTCATGTGCTCGTTCCTCCGTGCTACTTCTCTTAAGCAGCCAGCTACTGATGTGACTTTGTTAACCTGATCGCGCATTTCATTCGATAGATCTCCGCCACTAGTAATCGTAACACCCAGGTACTTGAATGCCATCACCTGTTCTATTGGATTGTTATTCACCACCAGTTTACATCTTCTTGGTTCTTTTGCTACAACCATACATTTTAATTGTCAGTTAAGATTTTCATGTCGTATTTTTCCGTTTCCAAATGGAAGGCGTATATCATTCTTTGCAGACCACCGTTACTTTCTGAGAAAATTGCTGCGTCAACAGCATAGCATAGGATCTTCACTTCACCCCTATTTGTTCTACATCCGTTTACGACTGATTTCACTCTTTCAAAGATTTTGTCCATTACGAGATTAATTAACAGCGGGTTCAGACTATCGCTTTGACGTATACCTGTGTTCACATTTATTTCTTCGGATAATTCCCAATCTTAACATTGTTTTATTGTTGGAATTTAACTCCTTTATTATCTTTACAACATTTACGGGTATTTGTTTTTCTTGTAATATTTTAAAAATTTGTTTGACTCTTACGCCGCCAAACGCCTTTGTCAAATCTATGAAGTATATGTAAGCTGGTCTACCAAACTCCACTGCCTTCTCCGTTATCTGTAGTGTTATGAAAATCGCGTCCGTAGTAGATCTGTTCTTCCTGAATTTCTTCTGTTCTTCGCTAATTCGGATCTTCTCGGGGATTTTAGTTCCAATGAAACTGGTAAATAATTTCGTTCTTGTAGTCAGTAATACTAAGTTAAATTTAAATATGGAAATCACATACAAAATAGAAATGACAAGCCAAGGCTTCAGAAAAAATGAGGTCATTTTTAACAGATAAGAACATGAATTTACGAATCAGATGGAAAATGGTAAAAGGATACATTTGGTCAATACTTTTTTATGGGATGGAAGCCTGAACCTTAAATCAAAAGGATGTAAACAAACTGGAAGCTTTTGAAATATGGTCGTGTAGACCAATTCTTAAAATTTCATGGACAGAAAGAATCACAAATCAGTTCTACGTCGCATGAGAACAGATCGTGAACTTCTTTACACTATTAAAAGAAGAAAGACATTATATTTGGACCATCTACTGATAAATGAGAAATATCAACTATCTCAGTTAATAATGCAAGGAAAAATAGAAGGCAGGGGGGGTTAGGAAGAAGGAAGACGTCCTGCCTAAAAAACATACGAAATTGGACAGGAATGAATGTGCAACAAATATTCAGAACCGCAGAAGATAGAGAAACGTTTGTCAACGTTATCGCCAACCTCTGATCTAGAGAAGACACCGTAAGAAGTCAGTAATGTTATAGTTCTGTAGTAGAAGTCAGTAATGTTATAGTTCTGTAGTTAGAATGATCACTTTTCTCTCATTTGATATACTTTATATACTCGTTTTCCGCTCGTTTGGTACAGTAGAATGGTCTAATATCCATTGAAAGAGCTTTGTTATTTCTGTTACAAAGGAGTCACCTGCGTATTTAAGAATTTCGTGGTATTTACCCCTGGTGGCTTTCTGTTCGTTAATTTTTTTACAACTTTCTGTACTTCTTTGGTTGTGAAATCCGCCTCGTCATCTGCATTTATGTTTTCAGCTACTACTAGCTCTGTGTCATCTTCCTGGTTGTTATACAGTTGATTGAGGATTGATGCCGCGCATCAATGATGCGCGGCTTCTTCCTCGCCCTTAGCATGTTCCATACTCTCTTCTGGCTTCCATACATGTCATGCTTCGTATTCGTGGTAAACGTTCTCCAGTATTCCATTTTGAGTCCTCTTATTTGTGTATTTACTCTATTTCATGATAGTACGTGTACTATCATATTCTTTTACAGGGTTTCTGCTTCGGTATTGTAGAAAATCTTTTCGTTTTTCTAATGCTAATGCTTTTACCTCTTCTGTAAACCATGGCGTTTTATTATGTTTCTTGTTGATATTTATTTTTCGGAGACCTAGTGCTTCTTTTGCGGCTGTTAGTAGATTTAATTTGAGTTTATTCCAGCTTTGCGCTCAGAGATGGGGTTGTCAGCAGTGTTGGGTAAGATACTTTTTTTTTGTATCTAGATCCAGATACAGGTACTTCTAAAAAAGTGTATCTAGTTACAGATACAAGATACATTTTACTACGTGTATCTAGATACAG
>JABXWE010078998.1:0-10045 GCA_014611495.1 Limonius californicus
TACATTGGGGTTTTTTCATATCTAAAGAAAAGAACATCCAATTTAAGGAAACAGATAAACCGAGTACTATAAGAAAATGCACATTACGCATACCGAACTAATTTTTTTACAATAACAATATGGCAATACATGATGAACAAAAATTCGTATAGCTTTGCAGAGATTAAGAACATGCAGAAGTTTGGTTAGGTGACCACTCGTATTTATTAAAGTTTGATTTTTTCAGTCCTGCTGGTTGTCCTTATTCTATCCTATTTTTTTTTGTTGTTTAAAACATATTTGCCAAAGGAAGAAGTGGATGGAGTTGCAAACGAAACAGCTTCTATTTGTGTACATAAACCTTTAATTAAGTCGAGTTATAACAGTTTATAAATTAATTTTTCTATAATGGAAATACATACGGTATGGTACGTCTAATCTCCATTATTTTAGATCTATCCAGCTGTGGTTCTACCAGATATCAAATAAACACTCCATTGCCCTAATAGTTAAACCCCTTAAAGCAGCCTGTAGACAGTGTTGGGTAGTATCTACATACATGTATCTAGATACTGGATCTACATACCGTTCAAGTAGGATCTACTATATGTATCTAGATACGTTTATAAAATGTTATCTGTATCTACATCCTATTAAGCGGTATCTTTTTTTATTAAACAATAAATGATCCTAGATACAGTCAAGAATTATAATTTATTTTATGTAGTTTTCGAATTTTATTAAAACATTTATTCAATTTAAAATTTAGGACATTTTTGGACATTTAAATTTTAGAGTTTACTTTTAGCAGAAAAACCCAAAAACGTCTTAAGATAGGTAATGGTAATAAACATTCAAACATCCACATTTTCAGGGGATAAGAACTGTAAGAAGCTTAAGGTTTTAAGTATACATTTACCCATTGTGGCAATACAAATTACAACAACCGCCTTTGCTATTTTCGATATTGGGAATTACCAAATAAATCTCATAAGTCATAACCGAGCGGTAGGCTTGTCTAATGTTTTGACAAGACTTGAAGTTTCCTCAGTATAAATAGAAGTAGTGGACAAGTCCAGATTCAATTCTTGTGCTAGTCTGCTAGTTGTGATTACAGTTAGAAGAATGAATGATAATGAAAGTTGTTTTTTGGAAGTGCCGGCGATACTGGATGGCGAGTTTTTTAAGATAGTGTCGCGTGGTGATAGTAAGGTTGTCAGTGTCGAAACTGCTCATCAAAGATTCAGGGTGATATAAGTTCAAGTGGAAACTTTCTCACGCATCTTAAGATGTGTAATGAATTTTTTCATTTAAACTATTTAATTATTAGAAAACAACTTTATTTTTGTAAAGCTTGAAATGCATGTGCATGTGAATAGTGAGTACGGACAACGATCAAATTTTTTTTATAATTTTTATCAATTTTTATGAAGTGATCAACTTTTTGAAACAATGTTAATTTTAAAAGGCAATAAGATGTAGTAATAAATATAGGTTGCATAACTGTTCTTAAATATATGATATATTAGTATTAATTTTAAATTAATTTAAGGTTAATTCATTATACAAATGTAACAAGATCATCCAAATAAAATGTTCTCTAGTAATTATTTTGTTTCTTATTATTATTATTGATTTGTTAACAACCCCAAATTCCGTCAGATTTTCTTTAAAAATAATATTATCATGGTTTATGCGCGCTTCCATTTCTGGAAGTGTAATTTTTTAAAGTAGGTATCTAATTTCTATCTGAGAAGGATCTAGATACATTTTAAAGTATCTGGTACCTGTAACGAGATACACTTTTTTAAAAGTACCTGCATCTAGATCTAGATATAGGTATATAAAAAGTATCTTACCCAACACTGCCTGTAGACATAGAGCTTTAGTCGGCAAGGTTTATCAAGCAATTCGAACTCCCGACATTTACCAGGTGCGAAAGAAATTTAGAAAATGATCCAAATATCTGTGGATGTATGTTATGTTTTAGAAATAGTTTGTGTTCTAAAGAAAAAAAGTAACTGTATCAACTGACACATGTTTTCACAGCTATTCAATAATTGTAGTAAACGATATAAACTACATATATGGCTTGAATAAAGATATACATTTTGCTTTCCATGTCCAAGCCATATCAACAATTTTGTGAATCATGCTGTAGTATTCCAAGACAGTGCCTACTTTTCAGTTTAGTTGCTATGTAAAAGTGGCAATTATTATGCATCGACAATTGTTAACTTTACATATTTTAAATTGGAACGCAGTTTAAAGAGGACTATTATATGATTACCTCTAATTTTTAATTGTTTGAATGACACTATATCCCATTTTACTAAACAATTAATTAATTTAAAGTTCTACCTATATAAAGAATAAATTTGTTCAAAAAACCTGTATATTTAAACTCATCACTAGAATAGTTTAATTTATTTATTTTTTAATACGGTGGTCATTTTTAAAGTAAGACTCGTGTGCATATATTAACAACGCAAGGTGATGCTTTGAAATGCAACCTGGTCGGAAATGTGCCTTAGCTTGTCTGTGACGCTGTGAGCTAGCTTGGAGGTCTTAAGTACCTCAGGCTTTATTTTACATTAGCATTTTGTTAACCACGTAGATCGTCAATTCCGCTGATTTCCAAGTGTAATCGGTGACTCGTTTTTTAAATGCAAGAAGCTTCGCGCAGCTGAAATTCATCGACCGCTAGTGGAAATGTATGGAGAAAGCATGTGAGACTAAGGTTAACATGCGGATATTGTATCGCTTATCCAAGGAAGGGAGAACAAACGTGCATGATGAAGCAAAGCCTGCACGCCTATCTGTCATCAAGAATTAAACTGTTGTTGATGCACACGTTCGAGAAAATAAGAGATTCACAATTAATGAGTTTCCCTAATGTTTCTTGTTCTGTTGTTTATGAACTTATGAGTGAACAGTTTCACTGGAAGAGAATTCGTGCAAGGGCGGTCCCAACTGCTTCTGGGGCATTCCTTGATCGTCACCGTACAGAAGATGAGACATGGGCGTCTCACTACACATCTGAAACTACAACACGAAGTCTCTTGAATGGAACCTATCAAACCTAAAAAGTTCAAACGCGCAGCTTCAACTATGAAAGTAATGGCGATGGAACCAGAAAGAAATTCTTCTATCTGCCTCGAAGAGAAATCATTAACGAAGAAAGCTGCTTGCGAAACCTCAAACAGTTACGATGCGCTATACAAAAATGTAACGTTTCTCCTTCATAACAACGCGCGTCCTCATGTTGGTTAAAACACGACACCATAGTTGCAAAAGATTTGATGAGCGGTATTAGACAATCCTCGGCTACCATCTAACTTGTACCTAGTTCTAAAATTAAAGGACCTTTTGAGAGGAAAACGCATGCAGACCAACGACGACGTCCGCCAAACTATCACCGATTGGTTTAAGGAACAGGTGGCTGAGTTGTTCAACAAGGGGATTATCCACTTCGTCTACCGATCTCAAAACTGTTTGGATCTCAATGGGGCTTATCTTGAAAAATAGCTTAAGACATACTTTCAGTATTAAAACAAGAATTTTGTCATCCGTCTATTAGAAAACCAATCTTACTTAAAAAATGACCCTCATATTTAACCAAATAACCGAATACCCAGAGAAAAATCTGTTGCAGTTATGGCGAGGATCTGGAAGACCGCTGATTACTATCATGAGTTCCTATCTGACTTCCTATTCCCAAAAAGTTTATTTTAAGGTTATAGTTTAAGGTTAAGGTGATATACTGTGCGGGTGTGTCGTCCTGTTCAAAATAGCATTTAGTTCGGAGAACTTCAAAATCTACGCCTCATTAACCTCGGATACAGATGACTAATCCGAGAAACATTCTATAGTTTGTTATTATTCGTTAACAGCCTTTTCGTCTCATTGTTGTGCACTGGCCTCTTCTCTGCCACGTGTTTCTCTTGAGCGTTAAGTTAGAAACGCGAACGACTTAATGTTTAACGTCAAATCCAAACGAATAAAATTCCAGATAAGGTTTCCAGCATTAAGACCAGACGGCCAAATATGAATTATGGAATCGTGGCTGGTGGATTGCAATAGAAGACTTTTATGCGCTGTATGGTAATGCTGGGGGATCGAACCGAAGCCTTCATCAGTGTTTTGCTCAAATAGCAAGCATTTTTCCAACTGTAATTGTACCTCTTTAACATTAAGAGCATTATTTCACTGGGAAAATGGCATATAATTGATGCTATTATTGAACACATTTGGGTAAGTTACAAAAAATTCAAACACATTGAACGTCTACATCTTCAATCACTACTATGTTTAAGTCGAGTTTTATCAAAATTGTTGTTTTCTCGTAAAGAAATCCCAAGCCGCGAAAATGCTGAATTTGAAATGAAATGAAATTGAATTTTAGATTAGAAATGGTCATAAAGAATACTAAAAGTTTTTCCATTTAACTTGGACTTCTTATCTCCACAAATAAAAAAGTTAGCAGTAGTGGCGAAGTTATAATTGGCACCCTGTACAGGCGACTTGAAAAGCACCATGCTTATATGCATGTAGGTTTAAGAGTATTAATCTGGAGGTGATGTCGTAGATGATAATCCCACAACAATGCATATAAAATATTGTGATTTTGATTTGCACAGCATTTAGCTTGTATACTTAAACAAGCTCTTAAAACGTTCGCATGTAAGACAATAGTAATTCTAAGAAATGCTATAAATTTCTTGGAATTTTTCTTAAACCAATGGAAGACACCATATGTGTATTACGCAGTTGTTCGTGCAGTCATTCATCAGTTAATGAATTCATTTAGTTATCGTAGGTGCATGGCTAAAAATCGATTATAAAGTATAGCCGCTATTACGCCATACAAAAGCTAATTTGTTCGTGAAATAGGTTACGTGGAATTATTAATTACAACCGAGATAAATTATAACACAGAATTTTAATTTATAGCAGTTCCCTATTAGTAATCAATGTTATCTTGGGTATAAATTAATAAATAAACAGCTTGTAGGGATGGCCTGTTCAATATTGAATCCAATAAAGAAATGCCTTAACTGTTGTTGTACCAAAGAACATATAATTATATGCTTTTTGGTTGTACCTACTCTTTAGTCTCCGCATACGTTTCTTGGTCGACCTACTTATTCATTTTAACAAAACAATTCGTTTAGATGTTTCACACTATACTACTGTTGATATAATTATCTGTATAACTTAAATCTGAAGAATTTGGAGATAAGAGTATCCACTCATGTATTCAAGTTCATAGCATACCTACAATGTATGTACTTATATAATTAATTTAAAATTTTATTACAATGTTATAAGAATGTAAGACTTAATTACTTGTAATATGCCAGTAAACGCATGAATTACAAATTAACACATTATGTTGACGGATGCAAATCGAATTACCTCGGACGTCTGGAATTGTATACAACATATTTAACATTAACAATTTAAAAATTATGTATAAATAATAATATACAAATTGGGGAGCCTGTTAGGACCTATTAAAGTATTGGAAGCTGCTGTTACATAAAATGAAACAATGAGTTTTCACATACAAGGACTGTGCTCTTTTCGCTGAGCCTATCTAGCAGGCTGTGATACTTTGAAACAAATTTTGCTCGACATTTTAACGTAGTTGTTTACAAGTTTAACTATAGTGAAAGTTGTCAAATATACTTGAAGGTTTTAAAATACATAATTTTAAAGTAATACTTTCCCCAAGAAAACATGGAATTAAACAAAGAGCATTTTATCGAGCTGTAATTTTTTAGAATTTCACGCTTGGCTTAAGCTGTAAAGAATGTTTTGAGGAAATCAATCGAGTGTTTGGTGACAAGTCGTGTTCCTTAGCTATCATAAAGCTGTGGTAGAATAAATTTCAACGTCATCGACTTGCCACATCTTTCGAGCTCCTAAGCCAAAAACGGCAGTTACCGAAGAGAATATTGGTCTTGTACGAAACATGATTGAAGAGGACCGGCATGTTGCTGCCAGGAGTATGCAAGCAACTTTAAAGATTGGTGTGAAAGTAATTGATACCGTTTCACACAAACATTTGATGGTTCATAAGCTTTGTGCCCGTTGGGTTCCCCACATGTTGACTCCAGTTCAAAAAGAAAACCGTGCGGCATGGTGCAAATCTACACTGGATCCCTTTGACGATTGATCGTCTCACTTGGTGTACAACATAATTACAGGTGTTGAAACGTGGGTGTACTGCTATGATTCCTAAAGAAGGCTACAGTCGGTAGTTTGGGTCTTTGAGAACGAATCGGCTCCCACAAAAGTTGTTCGTGAAAAAGCCGAAACAAAAAGATGGTCGCCACATTTTTTGGAATTACTGGACATGTTTCCGCTGTAGCACTGGAGGATCGTCGTACAGTTAATGCTGAATGGTACACTACAGTTTCTTTACCTCAAGTTATGTTCGCGAAAAACGTCCAAGAGGAAGGATCATCTTGCATCAAGATAACGCTCGAGCGCACACTGCTGCTCTAACGACTGAGTATTTGAATGCCCAAAACATTGATATAATGGGTCATTGGTCTTATAGTCCAGACCTAGCACCTAATGATTTCTTTTTATTTCCGCGTGTAAAGCATAAGTTATGGGGTGTACATTGTACATCGGCCGAAAAATCGGTTGACGTATTAAAAATGAAATAAATAACCTAACGCTGGAAAATGTTTTGAAGATTGGTTTTCACGGATGCAAAAATGCTTTGACTGTGGAGGGGAATACTTTGAAAAACTGTAAATAAATGTGTTTTGCCAATAAATTGTGTATTACTTTACAAGCTCAACAGAAAGAGAACAGCCCTCGTAAATTTCCATCAGATACATATTTTGGCAGTTCAATTTCCTAATACCTAAATGTAAAATTTTGTTGTTGCAGAGCTGTTTACAAAACAATATTCGAACTTGTCGCCAAAAATATATATTTATACATTAATATTTCAGTGGAATAAACTGTCCTTTTTACGTTTTTTGTTAATATTATATTATTTAAGAAATCTCAAGAAAAACTTAAAAAATTGGTATAGTACTCTACTTTGTGGTTGTTTTCAATATTTTCAGCTGTAGCAGCGGACGTACATTTGTTTTGTAAATACTTAAATACAGCTTGTTCGAAAAATATAGAACATACTACACACCAGGACAGGAAAAAATACCAATATATCCATACCCGGAGATGTACCGCTTAGGATTTCAACATTATTTCGATAGAAAAAGATTTGACTTAAGCCCTTGTCAATTATTCTAAGGCATGTTATTTATTTGTTAATATTTACCGTTCCTTAGTTACTGTCACAATTTAGAGTTGTATTGTATTGTATCTTATTTTCTGGTATTTGTTAGTTTTTAAATCACGAACGGTTCTACAAACGCAGAATTAGCTGATATGCATTTAATGCATGAACGTGCACATGGTAATGCATTGGCAGTTAAACGCCTTTATGAACAATTATTTCCCAATCGAAGGCAACCAAACAAAAAACTTTTCGTGTCCGTTGACCGTCGTCTTCGAGACAGAAAAACATTCGTGGTGGAGACTGTTAATAAGAAGTAGGCCTAGAACAACTTTAACACCTCATGTTGAGGAAGAGATTTTGGATCGTGTCGCCGCGGATCCTTCTGTAAGCATAAGAGGAGTAAGTAATGCTCTAGAAATTTCGCATGAATGCAGTGTGGGGTGTCTTGAAAAGCCAACTTCTGCATCCTTATCATCTTCAGCGCGTGCAGGGTCTGTCTGAATTTTATTAATTCGGGGATATTTACTAAGGTAGCCGGTTTTACCAGAATCGGCGTCATCAACTTCTATAACAATCATCTACGGGTGGAAGAAAATCCTCATGATTAGGTAATACAAACTTGACACTGACAGCAGTTCAGTGTCAACGCACGGGTTGGTATTGTTGGTGATGAGCTAATAGGACCTAACTATTTGTCTAACAGATTAACGAGAAATCTTTAGAAACAATTTTTGGACAATATTTTACCGAATTTATTAAAGAATTTTCCACGCACGACGAGGCAACTCCACATCTTAGCCTTGTAGCAGAACAGTTTCTTAACGACAGGTTTAATGAACGGTGCATAGGTAGAGGTGGTCCAACTTCTTAGCCTCTATGTTTACCTGATTTGAATCCGATGGATTTTTATGTTTGGGGTCATTGAAAGCGCCCAGTTTATTCAATTTGACTATTTACAATTTGTTAATTACCAAGATGCTCCGCGTCAACAAATCGTGGACAGCTGTAATGAAATACGTGATATTCCGGAAATTTTTAAACGTATTCCGATTATTCGTAGTAAGGCATATTGTAGACAAGTACAATGGGGGCATTTCGAATTTTAATATAATTTTGAATTACTACAATGAACAATTTTTCCAAACAATACAGCGTTTAAATCCGAAACGGTTCGTTTCCGGACATATGTATATTAATATCTTTTTCTCGTATTGGTGTGCATAGTATATTCCCCAAATATTATCCCCAATTTTTGAACACCCTGTATAACCTCGTTTTTAATTTGCACAAAACATGTTTTGCCACATATTTTTTGTACAATGTAATATATGTAATGTAATATGCCCAAACAATAAGTTGTATCAATTCCATACTACGAAAAACTAACATTAGTTTAGGTTTCGGGAAGTGGTGTACCTATATGCTAAAACCCAGTACGATATGAATTATGTGGAAAATACGATTTACGTAACCTAAAAACCACATTTATTGAATAGAAAAACGTATGATATTTTCTGACTGTGACTTGCCATAAGTAATTATTTATATAGCAATTTAATATACCTATTGATATTAGGTAGTTACCAACATTTATAAAGTTGTCTTAATGTTCACATTTCCTTGTTTTTTGTTGCTGCATAATTATAAAAAAGACAATTATTTTGTTAGTAAGGTCCAATACAAATTCATTTTATTCAACTTAAATTTAAAAAAAACTCTGGACTTTTAAACGCCACAGCTGTGTGTGTGTGTGGTTATTATTAAAAAAATGTTAACTATTTATTTAATTTATCATACTTATTGTAAATTTTACATCCACAGAACTATACATTCTTACTTTCTCATACAATAAAATAAGTGGACGCGACTGCCTCCCTGGACTTTCCCATACTGGAAACTGTTCATATAATCTTTATTCAACAGTAGAGTTATTTTCCTCAAAACGGTTGTTCAAGCGCTATCCTAAAACCTTGCCTCGTAACGAATAGACCTACAAGGCTTGTAAGAAGTCCCGCCAAATATCTGCGGTGCCCCTTAATTTCCTTTTAATATGCAACCAGGCATACTTCATTCTCTACTATATACGTGATATTGTGACTGCAAATTGAGTTTGCTGTGATTTTATAACAGACAGACATTTTTTTAAAAACCACTTTTTTGGATTCCTAGAGACCTAAAACGGATATTTCAAACAGAACTCGCTATTTAAGTTTATATATAAAAATTCAACGAGGTTTAGTTTTCTTTTTACGGCGAACAATACCTCACATGTCGACATTTTTAAAGCTTAGCATATACAGGGCGCCGACTTTGAATACTTTCCATAGGAAAAATACATGAATTTGTGGAATTGTTTAATTTCCTGCTCCCCAAGTTGAATAGCGCATTCGAAACAAGTACGCAAAAGAAGGATTATGTTTACAGATGCTACTTTTATTTTTTAAATATCAAATTAAGTATTAAATACAAAATTTTGATAAATAATTTATAACTTGTTGTTGTAATACCGGTTAAACAAATGAATGTAGCGCGACAGTATGGCAATTGTTCTGAACCAAAGTGCGCGGGGCTGTCCGTACCGCTAGGCCGTCGCGCGGTCTAACTAGTACCGATCGCTATTGCTAAAAATTTTCTAAGTCCCTGGAAATTATATTTTGTAGGGCATAAAAAATCGATTGTTTTATTTTCGCGAAAAAAGATTCTTTGACGCAAACAAATAACAACCGTTAGAATAAAAAAAATATTTTTCTAAAAAAGAGGGTGGAGGGGGCCGGTGCGCTTACATATATCCACGAGTGT
>JABXWE010078999.1:0-10094 GCA_014611495.1 Limonius californicus
GGCACAATTAAAGGTAGGTTCCATTCACGTGAGCTGCTGGTTTCTCGACCTTCCGCGAGGACCTACAAGACCAGCTGGAATTTGGAAGGTGGCGCCCACTTATTCTGACTCGCCCTGTACACAACTTGAAGCATTATTTTCTCTATAAGCAAATTTTACGAACCCTCCCTACTCCTCTGAGCAAGCCGCTGGCCTTTACCATCTTTTTTTGTTTGCGGGTCCAACGTGCGATTTTCTCTGTCCCATAATTCTCGTAGCGAGAACTGGCCCGTAACAATGTATACGTAAAACTTCTTTTTGATTGTTTATAGTTACGTTTTATATTAATTTTCTTAAAATAAACGTATTTGATCATATTTGTTGTCCAATACGTCGATGGGTAACTAGAGGCAACACGCAAAAATTAGTGTTTCCTCGGAATCACCAAGTATATGGGATTTTCAGAAAATGAGACTCCGCCTCGTTAATCGAGAAGGTCTGATTAAAACGATCATTCTGCATTACTATTTCTTTACAATATGTTTGCTTACTATATGCTCCGAATCGTAATAATTATTTATGTACAGAAGATTTGTCCACCAATTCTTCCTACAGTTCCGATATTCGTTTCCAACTACTTTATCCCAAGATGGACCATTATCCAAGTGGTACAACCAAGTACCACTGATTGCAACCATTACCAGTAGGCAAGGAGTTAATCTAAACAGTTTAAAATTATAGCAAATATTAGTAAATAAAATACACGGCGAGTCTCTAGATCAGCGCACCATACGGAAAATATAAAGCTGAGTTTATACAGGGATCAACTATTGCTTTGTTCGGGCGATAGCAGATGCAGCGCAACTGTTACCAGTTTATATGAAACAAATTTTTCACTTTTGCAAATCTATACACCTATAACTTTAAAACGAAGTTGGGAGTTTCTAATCAAATTTTAATGTTTGCTTGCTTATACAAAGGAAACGATCACAAAACATTAATATTATTTCAAAATGTGTATCATTCTAAATAAAAATAATCGAATGTAGATTCCACAAATATACTAATATGCTTCTTTTTTAAAAAATACAGAAATACTTGCATAAAGTAGAAGCTAGAAATAATTTATGTAAAAATACTCACGCCAATACACATCAACTGGCAAAAACTGAAAGTCCACAGCTAAAATTTCGAAATAAAAATGTGTAACATATATTTTGTCAGTATTACAATTTACTTTCGGCTTAGACCGCGTCGTCATTTGGGAACTACACCCAGCATTATCAGGTAAGGTGCAACCTGTAGCTTGTCTGCCTTTACAAGCATTGCTCTAAAAGCTTCAGAGTGAATAGAACACTGGTGTTTGCAAGCTGCGAAGTGTTAGTTTGTATGGATTCGCAAACAGCTAACAGGCATAAGCCGATTAAGTATTATTGTCCTGATAAACAAAATACATTAAGATCAAATCCTTGTCCGCCCCAAGGCTTGAATAATCTAAAAAACTTCTAGAGCAAATGCTTGTAAAGGCAGGCAAGCTACAGGTCGGACCTTACCTGATAACGGTGGGTGTAGTTCTCCAATGACGATGCGGTCTAAGCCGAAAGTAAATTGTAATACTGACAGTTCGAGAAACCGCAAAAGTCTCAAAGAATATATAACATATATTTTATTATTTTACTGAACGTTCGCATATTTCTAACCAATAATCATTAATTTTTAAATATCAAAGGCCAAAGCCAATAATACGAAGAGAATCACAAAGCAACTCACTCTCTTCTAAAAAGGGAAATATATGACAAAATACTTTTAACAACGCGTATTTTGACCATTTGCAGTTTCCACTGATAGCTCATATAGCGGGAAAAACCAGAGCCTGACAAATCATCACATTTATTGATCTAAATTACAAAAATAAGCATTTTTAGTTGGAATGTATTGATGATTTTAAGACTTTTACTTTTGTAGTGAAAGATGAAAATAATTGTTTCAATAGAATTTACAATCAACTGGTCATATTGAAGTGGATGTGAACAGTATATCAACCCATAAGAAAAGAAAAAGATAAACATTTATCTAGAATGCGTCTCACAACTTCAGGCAAGGTTTGATTGATTGATTTGAAAAAGCGAGATTGAGCACGCGGTTTTCCAAGGGTTGCTCAATTTTGATGTAAAAGTTTATAAGTAAGCTACTGATATAAATAGGTTAATATTCCCGTAAACATAAATGTACTAAAACATAAAGGTCGAACTTTTGAGCTCTACTTTGTTTTGGTTAGCAAATTAGTAATCTCCGTATGAAGTTTACACAGGCATCTTCAGATTTTTACGGTTTGGCATTCGGTTTGTATGTGTTAAATAAGGGAATGCGAAAATGACATTTGTAGTGTCTAAATTTCAATCTATTTCAGTTCGCGCAACCAGAGCAGTAACGGATGCTTAAAACATAATAGCTATTTGTGTATTAAGAGCGCAAAATGATATATTGTCGATTGAAAGAGACAGTTGCCGCGCGACGAAAGAGCGCGGCAATCTCTTGAAATCGACAATGAATTTGCGCTCGAATTACACACAAGATTTTTTCTACAATCGAGAGTTCACATATTTCCAAAAATTTATTTAATTTGAGGAATGAAAATTAAAAGTACAGTTCTTACAATTAACTTCGTATATTGGCTGATGTCAATATTGTTTCTTACAGTTAATACAGATCGTAGCATTGAGTACACCGACCAAAGTGTAGCAGAACTCATAGTTTTAGCTTTTTCGCTAAAGTAAGCCATCATTACGTTTTCAGTGTACCTTCTAACTTTCCTTGAATTACACCATGTGATGAAGAGTTCGTACTGCTTTTCATATTTCCCCCGCGACTTTTCTGGCAATAGGTTTAAAGTCGCGACTTTAGCGGCGCTTGCAATTTCAGGTGGTGTACATGAAAAATCACTACAATCATTTTCTTCTTCCATTTTTGCTGCTTCACGCTCACATACGATTATTATTTAGGAAATTTTTCACTCAAATGGAAGATGTCATTTACTTGTTGACATTGGATACTCTGAGCAATGCATATTTGATTTATAGTTAATAATTTGGAGAGCGAGCGTTTTTTTTATTTAGTCGCTTATAAGCGACAAAGTGACATTCATCGAAAAAGATGACGTTTGCGTTGTCAAATACGAGCGCAAATGCCTACTTTGGATATCGATTGTAGAAAAATTAGTTTTCTTATATGGTGCGCTGTTTCTAGGATACATAGTACGAATTTGAGAAACTTCCACAACATTATAAAGCGATAGAGCGAAATAAATTAAAGCAGGCCATGAACGCGATAACGTATGCCGTAAGCGTAAACTATGATTGCGTAGTGTATGTTTCGTGACGCTAACTTCATGCTACGTCTAAACAAGTAAATAAAATTAGATTATAAACTGTCAATATCAAAAAAAAAACGAGAAAGTTATTCACATTTAATAAAAGTAAAAATATATATTTTTTTAAATAATTGGAGTAAATAAGTAAGCTTTATAAAAGGTGATTAAAAAGCCCATCGTCTTCTTGAATACTGTTCGTTTCATCCCATTAATCGCTTTCCTCAAAAGATGTGGCGTGTTTATTTCTTCGCACATTCTTCTGATACTTTAGTTTATAAAGTTTTAAGGTATGGACCAAACGGAAAATGTAGCGATGTTAACTCACGAGCACGGTGGTCAGGCTATCAGTGTTGTAACGAAGTTTCCGGGAAGCAACCGTTCCAGCATTTGATAATTAAATGTTAGGTCGCTTTAGTTCCTGTAAGAGGCGTCTGCAGCAGTGCAAGTGGAGTTCTATATTGTTTTCCCCCCACGCACTCATCATCGCGTTCGATCACACTCCGGAGGAAACGCGTAGAGAAAGGGAATCCTATATATACACGATCTTAGCATAAATTTGGTAATTATGAGTGAAAGGCTTCAACGAGGAGGTCAGCCGAGTATAGAATTACCAGTCCACCAGAGAAGAAAGCAAACCAAAGTTGAACCGCCGAAATATTAAATAAGTCCGTGAGAATATTCCAGCCGGTTGGAGAATTCCATAAAATCCGCGTACCTGTACGGTGTCGCATTTATTCATTTTGTGGAACACTTCGCCGTTGGGGATACCTTGATTGATATCCAGCAGGTCATGCCAGTTAGTGTCAATCAGCTTAACATACCAGAGAAATAAGAGATTAGAGGTCTTATAAGCCGGCCAGGCCAGGTTAATCGGACCTTTGATTTTCATATTTTCCCGTAATTGGGAATTTCCGAATTAATTTAAAAATACGTTCTAGTCATTCAGGCTAGATTGTACGTATTTTTAAAATTAGTCATTAACCATTTCAAGTACTCACCGTACAGTCATTTTTTTACAATGTTCTACGAAACATTTAAATTCATTTACCGGTGAGATTACGAAGCCAAGAACGTTTTCTCAATCCATCCGGATCTAGCAACAAGCTCATTAAACCATCGAAGACACGCTGCCCAGGCGGATTTAAATTAACCAGTACGCGTACCAGGTGACAAGTAAATCTAATAATTGTGTGAACACTGAAAAGATTCAGATTAGTAGTTTCGAGTCTGTTAATCGCATTTAAACTAACTGCCAGGTGGGAACCATTTTTGTTTGTTTATGTAAATACAGAATACACCTGCGCGCGGCCTACAGCTGCAACGCAATCTTCGCCGTCCATTCAACTGGACTTCCGATTCTACCCAGGGGCGTACCGACCAGGATTTTGCAGACATTATTATTTTATTTATAACCTCATAATCAAATATATGTTTTCCTCTGTTGTAACATTTAAATATAATAAATCCTGTTATAACCATTATAGTCTCTCCGCACGTTATTACGAACTAGCTTTGAGCTAAAACCAGGCAAACTTGCCCCACGTATGTTGACCGTTACAGTGTAATCCTGCTTATCAAACGATTGTCAAAGAATTCTTGCAGGTATGCAATAGCTTAACGAGATGCATAAGCCGTAACTCCATCCTGTTGGAAGAATCAATTTTGGAATTCGTCGTCATGTAACACATTGATGAGAGGTCGAAGAATGGCTTTGCGATATCCCTGCTCAGTCAGTATCGTTGAAAAATATTGGATCAACTAATCTTTTCGTCTCACACCTATCCATGCACCCAGTGAAGTGTTCCCGCATGGTAAAATGTGGATTTTCTGTAGACCACATTCTCATATTCTGGGAGTTTGCATAACTGTTTACGTGAAACCATGGTGCATTCGAGAAGAAAGTTTGGTCCAATATATCCCCGTCGGTGTTCAGTCACCAAAGACAAAATTCTACTCGTTTTTTATAATCGGGCAGTAGAAGCTCATGCACAGCAGTCAAGTCGAAAGGGAAAATGTGTGTTTGATCATGAACTGTCCTATTTCATAAAAAATGGTCAGTTTGTTGGGAAACAGCCCAGAAGGAAGTCGTAGGTACGTTGGCAACAATTTCCTCATATTGTAAATATTTTTATAAAGGCCGCTGCCTTTTTTCCTTCTTACACCAGCCAGTTCCTCAAAATTGCTGTACCGAATGCATTAACGCAGAGAAAAACAAGTTCTAGGCAATCACCGGGTCTGGAAATTCTTCCTAGATATCCAGCGTACAACCATGAATCGAATACTACGGTAGCGGTAGGTTCCAAGAATTCCACGTATGCATAAATTCCTCGGACCCATGGAATGCGTTACTATAGCAACCAGGATTTCCCGCGGTACGAACACTGGAATCAGCTCTCTCCAAGATGATGTCACGTGCACTGGGAATGCAAGAAGGGTTTAGAAACGCATCTCATCAATACCAAGACCACCACTCTTCCACCAGCGCTCTACAATAGAGAGGTCGATGGTATTCTAGTTCCGATTCAAGTTGTGCGTATTTCCTCATTATTATTATTTTGTGTTACCGTTGTTATATTTGTTTATCATTACATCTTTTATTACACGCACGCTGTATTTATTTAGCGCAACAAACGCTAAACTATCTTGCATTATCAACTTTTTGGGCGGAAACAAGCCTCAACCATAAAAAATGTTTTTTTTTTGTATTACTGTAAAAATTTTTGTTATGTTACTAAATTTTTATCTTGTAATGTTTTGAGATCAACAGTTTATAACCTAATCTTATTTACTTGTTCAGGAGTATCATGAATTTAGCTTCACGAAACGCACACTACATAACCATGGAGTTACGGCATACGATTTCACGTCCACGGCCTGCTCTAATTAAAATTCTTTTGATCGCTGATTACTAACTGACTCTGTGCGTGTTTTCGAATGTATTGAATAAGCCATAAACTTTACTACCCTTTTCAAATGTATACAATTAATATAGACGTTTATACACTTAAGGTAAGAGGTTACTTTTTTGTACGTGTGGTAGGTGTATGATGGATTACAAATTAAATTTTCCATGCTTTATTAATTTGGTAGCCTACGTTTATTCAGACATTTAGAACTTATACTGATGCTATTATATACTGTTTAAATTCATTGTTTTTGTATGAAGCAAAGGTAGTACCAAACTTTTATTTGGAGAAACCTAAATTGGTGAAATTCTAAGATAAGAAAATATGTTGCTAATACATACCTAATATACCGATTGACGAAAGCAATCAGAATGTAGCTAAATTTTACATTTTTTTGTCTTTCGAAGTATAAGAAGAAATGATAAGACATAAGTAGTCCAGCCATGACGAAGAAGGTTTGCACAGCGAAGCTTCCATTTAGAACAAGCATGTTTAACGAATTATCTGTTATCTAAAATATTCAATAAATTAAAAATTTACAGAGGTCGATTAGTTTTTTTAAAAAATACTTACATTTTCGACAAACTGAGGGTTTGATATTGGTCCAGCGTAGCAAACCATACATGTATGGGTCATTATCACCATAGCCATGTTGTAAAACCGAACTCCATTAATGCACTTCAAAGAATTTGCATCTGCGCTAGTGTTTTTGCTTCCAAGTCTTTTCCAGTTTTTGGGAAGTGAAAAGCACGAGGCTATTTTAAGAACTGCAATAAATAATCGATTATATAGAATTCATAAATTGAGATTCTGATAATTAATAACCATGCGCAGTGGTCACCTCGTAATTTTTTCCCACACTAACATTCATTAAAAAAGTTAGATAAAAGAAACGAATACTCACATTTGGTTGATGTAATAGGGTCGAGGTATTTAGTTTTACAATTTGTAAGTGCTTCATAAAATGAAGCAAACGCAACAACTGCCAATAATGTTATCAAAAATACCCTAAAATTAAGTTTCGATTATAATGTTAACTATTAAAAAATATGATTATAGCACGAAATTATCAGCACGTGTTTATAGATGACTACAAGAGCATATTTGGTTTTGCTGATAATTTCCTATTATAAGATCTTTCTGAATTATTATTTACTCCATATTAGTTTGTCATTTGTCAATTTTACATCTTCCATCTTACACCCATTAAACATCAATATATTTTAATAATTTTGAGAGAATAGAATGGATGTATGTTGTTATGTTCGTTTAATTTTGCCGCTTCATACGAATTAAAGCTTTATTTTAATTGACGCTCTTAAGTCAATTACTATTACATTATTTTCAAAGATTAATTTACGGGAGGTCAGTTTTGCGAAGCTTCCGAAAGGGGAACGCTTGTCGTGCATGTTTAGTCTCTAGCGCTGACCGAAAACAGTTTTTAGAATCCTTTTGTCTGCTGAATGGCCCTGGAAATTCTACGCTTCCCGGAAGTTCCACGCGCAACATTTTGTTCTAGGATTTTTGCACCATATTTCGTCATATGGGGAAATCTTCCAGCTGTTGGAGATCCGCGTTGCGTTTTCTCGTCAGTCGATTTAACATCTTCGTTCGACCCGGTTGTCATTTAAAACCTCGGCGCAGATAACAAGACAAGGCAATAGTCAGCGTAAGCTTCTGACTTGTGTCGGATTAAAGCCTTCAACTCCGTGACTCCCTCCACTAAGCCGTTGCAAGTGATAATCGCGTACAGCGGTGGAGATTTTGGCTCCTGAAGTTCCCGTATTTTTTTTCTTCGATGAAAGTCTTGGCCGTAACATTATCTCCATAGGGATCCAGTCTTCAGGGGCAAAAATGTGATAGTACCAATACACAAAAAAAGGAAACACGAAACAGTACGAGAACTACAGACCCATTTCCCTACTGAGCGTGGAATATAAAATAATAGCCCAAATAATAGAAAAGGGGGTTGAAGAATTCGCAGAAATTGAAGTGGGCGAGGATCAATGTGGTTTCAGGAGAAACAAATCGACAGTAGATCTAATCCACACACTAAGGATGATACCGGAAGAAATGGAACGAAAGAAAATTCAACTACACATATATATTATATTCGTAGGTTTACAACAGGCTTATGATAGACTAAGAAAAAGTGAAATAATTAAGGCACTAAACACTTTATAATGTCCAGAAAAACTAGTAAACTTAATAAAAATATCTACAGGAAACATATATTCAATTCAATGGCGGACTGTCGGAAGAATTGCAATTAAGCTTGAGATTAAAACAGGGTGGCCCTATGTCCTCTGCCCTTTTCAATATAGTAATGGAAACCATAATAAGAAGGCGCCAATTTAAAAGAAATAGAACAATATTCAAGAACTCTCACCAATGCTTATCATTTGCGGACGATGTAACCATCATAGCAAGAACGCAAGAAGAGCTAAGAGAATGTATAAAAAAATCATAACAGAAGCGAAAAAAGTAGGAGCAAAAATAAACATAGGAAAAAAAAGTTTATGGTAATGGAAGCAAGCAAGGAACAACAGCAGGAGAACCTAGAAGTAAAAGTGGGAGAGGAAAAGTATATAGTTTCGAAAGAGAAGATAAATTTATATACCTCGGAGTGGAAATAAACCCAACGGAGGAAATTGAATGAAGGCTGGTACTTGGAACAAAAAGAGCAAGTTCGTTGATGAAGATTCTATCAAAACAAATTTGGCTTGTACAGCAAGAATCCGGTTGTATACGACGGTAATCAGACCAGCAGCACTCTACACAAGCAAAACATGGGTCTTGAAGGTAGAGGATATTAAGAAAATTAAAATCTGGGAAAGTAGAATATTTAGGATGATTTTTAGGGGCGTCAAAAGAAGACGAAATGTGGAGAAGAAGAACAAACCAAGAATTACAACACCTGTACAACAATACTGCTATAATCCCAATAATCAAACAAGCCAGAATAAAGTGGATAGGACACATAGCACGCATGGAGAGTGGCATAGTTCCAAAAATAGTAACAGTGAAGAAGATGCATGGAAAACTAAGACGGGGAAGGCCAAAGAGAACATGAAGAGAGTGTGTTGAAGCAGATCTACAGGAACTAAACGTTGACAACTGGGAAGCGCACGCCATCGATAGACAGAGATGGAAAAAGTTATTGAAAAAGCCATGGCCTTTAAAGGCCTCTCGAGCTGATGTACATAGGGTTGAAAGTGGGTGAACGGAAATAGCAGAATTACATGTCTCCCATACAAGCTAATTTGACCTGTTCGGGCATTATTCGAAGAATTGAGGTTTAATCTCACAAAACACGTCTGTTTCGTTTTCGTTGGTCCACCCTGTATGTATCACCAAGAAATTATTGACATATTGACGTTTACTGGGTGTTGCCTTTGCAATGTTAACCAGCATAACCTTAAAAGCGAATGAAAGTTGTAGCCAAGTTTTATCATGAACGAAGCGGCAAACTTGCAATAAATGCCATAACCATAATCATTTAGGAACATTCCGTATAAGCTAGGTTCAATAAATTGTTAATTCTCGTTCTTACCCCACAAGAATGTCATAAACATCGATAGAATAAAAAGGTGTGTTGCTTTCACAATGCATATGTGTTACGAAACCTGTGAGACCCAAATGTTGGTATTTTTCAGTGTAACATTTTGAAATTGCATCTTTCAGAAGTTGATGGTTTTCCTGATGGTCTGAAGTATTATTTAGAAAAGCAGGACAAGATTCAGGAACGCAAATTCCGTGTCGAAGACGGTCGTGTCTGTAATTTTTTTCTTTCCTTATTACTTCCTGAAATACAAAATAAATACAGTGGTTATCATAAT
>JABXWE010079006.1:0-10041 GCA_014611495.1 Limonius californicus
AACTAAAAATATGCGGTAAAAATTTAAAATATATGTAAAATGCTGAGCATACCAAACACGATGTAGAAAATTTTAAATATCGCTTGGAGGTGTATATTTTTGTAATTTTTTTACATAGAAATCTTGAACTAAGAATTACATACATATTAAAAAATAATTGCAAATATGAATTAATCACTATATATCATAAAATAATAATAAAAGGTATTATGATATATTTTTCCGCGTTACAGTAAAGACACATCAGTTTATCTACGTTTTCCATTGTAAAGTTTTGTCTCTCAGAAGTTAAAATTTTTTTGTACATGGAAAACGAACGTTGAACATCACATGAAGTTATTGGAACATACGTCATGCAGGCTAAATTTAACGGGTTGAAAGACTATGTTTTCTACGTTACAAACGCGTTGAGACGGTTCAGAACAAGGTCTCTTAGGCATAGCGTTGGCCCGTGAGTGTACCATTAAAGGTATGGAGGTCTCTACGCCACCCTAAAGAAATTCCAGCCCATACCATAAGATCACAACTATTGCCAAAATCAGGCAAGAAATTCATAAACAATCATGCTCTTCATTACTCGGGACACGATAATACTAGAAACAGAAATGGAGTAATACTATTGACAGAAGAAATAGATCAAGCAGTGAGAGGTTTTATACCTATTTGAGACCGAGTTGCCCTACTACAAATTAATACCAAACCATGTATAAGCTAAACATAATTCAGGTATATGCGCCTACAACAAGCAGCAGTGAGGAAGAAATAGAACAATCCTATGGAGAATTAAATAATCATTTCAAAAACGGAGGAAAGACAAAGTAAATGTTATTCTAGGTGATTTTAATCCAATGGTTGAAAATGGAGTAGAAGAGGATATAGTAGGAAAATATGGATTAGATTAGGTAATCGAAATGATAGAGGTCAACTTCTGGTACAATTCTGCAAACAAGCGCAATTGACCATAAACAATACCTTCTACAAGCTAACACCACGAAGGCATTATACATGGAAATTGCCTGTAGATACCGAAAATGCCATAATTAGAAATCAAGTCGATTTTGTAATACTAAACAGAAGTTTTCAAACTAGCAGCTAACCGTGAAGAGACAGAACAACTCAATATAAAACACGACACCTTAAATCTTCATAGAAAGACGAAAGATATGGCAGGAATTTACGAAGGAAATACCATGGCTACAATGACATATAAAAGAGGTAGTATGCTATAGATATACAATATAAAATACAAAGATGGACCGAGTACATACAAGAACTTTTTCAAGACAACAATCGTGGAGAGCAGGTACTTTACTGATCTAGGAGTTGGCCCAATCATCACTAAAGAAAGGCAATATAGCAAATAAAACATAGGAAAGCAATGGTTCCAGATAATATACCTGGCGAATTTTTAAAGCTTTTATTGGAGGAACATATTGTACAACTGTCTAACATTTACAACATGGGGGAAATCCAAGACGACTGGCTTATATCAACATTTATTGTAATTCCAAGAAAGACAAAACCGGAAGATGTGAAGACTACAGGACAATTAGTATAATGAGCCAGGTGCTTACACTCTTCTTTCGTGTTATACATGGGCGTATCTATGAAAAGTTGGAAAAAAGACTAGATGAAACGCAATTCGGGTTTAAGAAAAGTCTTGGGACAAGAGATGCTCTTTTCAGTCTACAAGTTATGATTGAGAGATGTCGGAATGTTGACTGCGATATGTTTGCCTGCTTTACGGATTTCGAAAACGCTTTGATAAGGTTCAACATATAACACTAATAAATATTTTACAAACTTCTGACATCGATGGTAAGGACACAAGAATAATGGCTAACTTATACTAAAGACAACAAGCTGTAGTGAGAATTGAAGACCAGGCATCACAAGAAGTACCTGTTCAGACAGGTGTTACACAGGGATGTGTGCTTTCTCCTCTACTTTTAACGTGTACTCGGAGGAACTGTTCAAAGAAGCTTTAGACGACTCAGAAGACTGAATCAGCATAAATGGAGTTTGAATGAACAATATATGGTATGCCGATGATACGGTATTGCAATCTGATAATGTGGAAGGGCTTCAAAGATTAATAAATCGAGTGACCAACATCAACGAAAAGTATGGAATGAGGCTCAACACCAAGAAAACAAAAATTACTTTCATCAGCAAGAAAAAGAACATAGGTGGCAGAGTATATGTAAACGGAACACCATTGGAAAGACTACCGAAAATTGCTTACCTGGGATGAATGCTTAATGAATCGTGGGACCGGTCGCAAGAGGTAATAATTCGTATAGAAAAAGCACGAAGTGCATTTAACCCGCTTAGAGATGTACTACGTAATACAAAATTAGTTACAACTGCGAGTGCGAGTTATGTGTGTTATGTGTTTTCCGTACTTTTTTATGGTGTGGAAGCATGGACACTTACCGAGGCAACAATTAGGAAAATAGAGGCGTTTGAGTTCTGGTGTTATGCCAGAATACTAAAAATATCTTGGGTCCAGCACGTCACAAATATATAAGTGTTACAAGGGATACAAAAAGACAAAGAAATTATAAGCGCAGTAAAGGACAGGAAAACAAAATATTTTGGCCATATCATGAGGGGAGACAGATATAGATTATTACAGCTAATTATCCAGGGCAAAGTAGATGGGAAAAGAGCCTCGGGAAGACTACACATTTCGTGGCTAAAGAACCTCAGGCAATGGTCTGGACTGTCATCCATTGATCTGTTCAGAGCGGCGGTAGATACTGTCAAATGGGCCAAGGTGATCGCCGACGTCCTTGAAGGGTAGGGTACGAGAAGAAGAAGAATCCCTTCTAGATGTTATTGTGAATCGATGGTAGCTACGTATACTTTTGCAATTATGATTTGTTGAGCTTACATTTAGTATAACCCACAGTAGATGAAAACTATGGCTTAACACAGCTTGGCTAAACTATATAGGTATCCTATGAAAATATCAATACACTTCGTTGATTAGCATTCCTTTATGTTCATAAGATTAACCACCTAAGTCTACATATGCGGAAAAGTAAGTAAACAACCTTGTTATGTGCCGCTCGAAGCTAATGTTTTCACTACAAACATCAGATAATAATAACACTTTCGTTGTAACCTAGCTCATCTAAATCTAATCAATAAAATACGGGTAGTAAGAGCAGGGCTGCTGGAATTTTTATTTAAATATTAGAAGGATAATTCCATTTTTTGTCTTAAATATTTTATTGATTACCTCAAACGCACTTTCAATCCTTTAACCGCAACAGTTAAATTTCATTATTCGTTGTGTACTCGTATTCAATTGAATTTTCCTAAATACAGTTTTTGATAAAGTAAAATTGAAAACATCTTTGTATATATTTTTAACATTTTATTTACCTATAGAATAATCAAAACGAATGCAGTGGGTATTTCAACCCTAAAATACACCTGAACACGAAAAATTTCTATAGATGTTATTTTACTCCTACCATGTAAAAAAATTACGTGCAAATCACCCTCATTAGCATATTAACCCTTAGCAATGATTCTTGCTCCGATTTTTTGGAACTCGTCCCTGAACATTGAGTCATGGTTTGCTGAGAACAATTGCATCGCTTTCGTTTTTCAGATTTTGCAATATGTGAAGGAGTTTCAGTGTGCCGATATACCATGGATTTTCTATCAGAAGACACCTACAACGACAAATAATTAAATATTAATATAAGAACTTTTGATACTCGTTAAAAACAAAAACAAACACTACCTTCCCTGTTATGACCTTGTTTTAGTGACCTACATAATAATATGAAAACTAATTTTAATTTATATAAGAAAAATTATTTAACTTGCCAGTTTGCTGCAAGCTCGCCTAAATATTTTGTCGCCATCCATTACTAGTTCTGGATATGGTTTACTTCATGAAGTAATCTTGTTCGATTTACTCATTGTAGTGTATAGTATGTATAATATTCGCAAGACATCAACACTATCGGAGCATCTGACACGTTGTAACGACGAGAGAAGGTTCTGTTATAAGGTTACTCAATGAGAGAAAATACTTTGCAAACTACAAACAAAATGTAGGTATGTATCCCACTCAATATCCACCTTCTATTGATAAACAAGAAACAAGTAATAAAATGAATTAGGTCGGTACTTCAAACTGTCTGGAATTCCAGGTACAGGTCATTAGCTGTCCAGCTGTGAATTGTAGGTGATCTGTGTGCACTACTCGGAATTTCATAATCTTGTTTTGACCACTTGACGAAAATTTCCAAACGAGTAATGCGAAAGACCAAAATATGCAAACTAATGCAATTTTTGCAAAAATATGCAGCGAATGCCCAAATATGCAATCACTAATTAGCGTTCATTAACTCTTATCAGTGTAATTCGTCCACATAATTGACTATAGTGAAAGATATGCAAAAATTAAAATATATGCGATTTGCATATAATCCGCTCTTTATATATATATAATATATATGTAGATACTATAAAGTAAAGAATATAATAGTTACAATGAAAGAAATACTTTAGTAAATACCCCAACATAACTTAAAGCATGGGAATGTGCACGCAAACTGTTTCGTTCCTTTTTACCTTACTATTGATCAGTACATTGCTTAATAATAATTGAACTTAGCAAAGTTTAACAAAAGTTATTCACCAACGGAAGTTTACCGAAAAAACAAATTTTAAAAATACAGTCTACGGAAATGTATTCATCGAACCATAATTCATTGAAAAGATTAGTTGTTGAAATGTAATGTCAGCCGGCTCAGCTTTCCGTCCTAGTTTATCCAGACTTAGGAGTGACAGTCAAAAAGTGACGCCTTCTAAAGCCCAAAACTATTCCTTAATGATGTTCGTGGCATGTGCTGTTTTTGCTTTTCCCTGTTTCATGGTTTTAATTATTACAGCTTTTATTTATTCTAATTCCCTGTTTAAGTTTTTATTTTATATTTCAAATTTCTATTAATAATTTAGGTTGCGCGCTCTGTCAAGCAAGAAGTCGTATGGATTTTTTAGATTTTTCCTCACAGTCTCAGCATCTTTTACAAGTCGACGGCCCTTTCAAACCACCCAAATATTGTTCCACTTCAAGCTCATGTAAGCTTTGCTCCTTCTGAATGGATTCGATAAATATCCATATGCTGGGATGACGCAGCTACAATTTATTGCTCAAAACGCGTAAGCCATTTTAGCGTCGCTTTAACACAACTTCTTGAAAGGCGTACATTCAGAATAAATAAATTACACTCTTTGGTGATTGCTCCTAGTTATAAAGTGCCCCAAAAGAAGCTAAATTTGCATTTTCTATTAGCATCGTAGCTACGTTAATAAACAACCTTTCAACATGCGGTTTTTTAAACGGGTAGACCACATACTTGATATTGAAATAAAGTGGAAACCAAAAGATATAAACTAATGAGAAAAATAAACGAACATACCAGGTTCGACAATTATACTATAAGAATGGTGTAAAAAATGTACTTTATTTTAAAGATGATACAATTTAACAATATTCCCCTTCAAAGTACTACCCTTCCCTAAATGTACAGGGTTGCATGCGTTTTTGCCAATGCTGGAAACAATTTTGGAAGTCTTGTAGTGTGAGACTGCGAAGTAGGGTTTGCCGTTTTTTTCCTTTACCTGTTCTAAACTCTCAAAGTGTGTTCCTTTCGACGTTTTTTTCAGTTTTGGGAACAGGTAAAATTCGCAGGGGGATAAATACGGCGAATACGGTGGGTGGTTAAGTACAGGGATTCCTTTATCTACCAAAAGTTGAAAGAGCGTATTGTCTTGGTGGAGGATCAAGACGTTTTTTCACTAATCGGGACGTTCCTTCCTTACACGTTCCCTCAGCTTCTGCAGGACCTCCAAGTAGTAAGCCTGGTTAACTGTTTGACCCGCAGGTACGCATTCGATGAGGATATCACCCTTGGCATCGAAAAACACGATTAGCATAGGCCTAAATTTTGATTTGCTCGTTCTTGCTTTCTTGATTTTCGGTCACAAAGCAGACTTCCAGTGTATGGATTGCCTATTAGTCTCTGGATCATACCGGAAAATCCATGTTTCGTGACAGGTGATTACTTTTTTCATCAAATCCTTTCAAGAATAGCTGTGCAACTTTCTTTACGCACGTCTTTTTGGTCTTGGGATAGCTTTTTGGGGACCATTTTCTCACACTTCTTGCATTTTCAACTCGTTATGTAGAATTTCTCAAACCGTCTCTCTGTTAATATTTAGCATTTATCAAAGCATTCTCACACTCAGACGTCGATCCTTTCGTCGGTCCTCAACGTTTTCGTCGGATTCTGATATGCTGGGGCGCCCTTCGCGTTCATCACCTTCGACTGCTTCCCGACCGCCGGAAAATCTCTTATGCTACATAAAAACTATTGCATGTGACATACAAGTACTCTCGTAACCTTCTTTGAACAGTTGAAGACATTCTGTCGGAGTCATCTATAAAATTTGGGGGTATTAGTATTTGATATGGAAATAATATAATCTGAGAATTCGGTGTATAGAGTGTCAGTTGGAAAATAACAATGATAATTTGTTTTCGGCGAACAGTGCGCAATTAGCAGTTCATTAAATTTGTCATGTTTATTAAATTGATTAAGATAAATTTGTATGAATCGATTTCCATCGATATTGGTTGATTTTATTTCTTTTGATAACGGTGTTAATATAAATTCAATTTGATTTGGGAATTGCTGAAGAGGTTTTTCACATATTGGTATTGCAGGTGTCGAATCTTGTTGTGTATGTATCGTGTCTGATTGTGATTCGGAATTATTAAGTGTTTGTGGAGTTTGGATATTTTCATTATTTGAAGTGTCAGAGTAAATAATGGGAATGTCAAATAAGTCAGTAGAGTCAGGTGAATCTGGTCGATTTGGAATTATGCTAAAGTTATCTGTGTTCATTTCCGGAGTATTGATTCTATTGGTATCTTCTAAAATGTTGTCGATTTCGTTTTCAATGTCGTCTGTTATCAAAGGATGAATTTGGATACGGGACAGGGCGTCTGCCACTTTATTAGTTTTTCCGGGCAAATATTTAATTTCAAAGTTAAATTCTTCTGCATTTTTATCGTTATGGTTATTGGTTTGAATTTCGTCATTGTCTTTAATTTCGGTATAGTCTTCTAAATATAGTGGATTATTGATTGCCAACGATTGTGGTTTATCTGAGGTGTTAATAACAGTAGTGTGAAAATAATTATTGTGTAGGCGAACTATTGCTGAAGGCATAGCCAAATGTTTCGTAAAATTTAGTCTAGGAGCAATTTTGTTTCCATTTTTGCCTATAGCAGGTAATTTTATTATTTGTTCCGTTCTTGGAGGTATAGTAATGCATGTTAGTGTATTTTGGTTAATTTTTGAAAAGTTGTGTTGGTTTCTCTTTTGAATTTCTTTTTTTGTTTGGGATTCATTAAAATAAAAAGGAATTGTTGTTTTTTCAGTTTGAATATGATTCCATCGGTAATCAATAGTTGCAGGTAAATTTGAAAGTAAGTCTGATCCAATTAGGCCAATGTATTCTTGGTGAAAATTAAAAAGGTAAACTAAATGGTTTCCTTCTTCATTAAAAAGGTTGGGTAAAGGAATGTTAGCTACATATTGGTGGTTTGTTTTACCATGCGAAGTTATAATTTCAAAGGGGTGTTCATAAATAGATTCCGGGAAATTACTTGTTCTTCCGGTCCTAATGAGATTTTGGAATTGAGTATGGCTAGCAATGATCTAATTCTGTTGTAAAAATCTATAGGGGATTCTTTCGGTAATTGTCGCATTCTAGTAAGGTCTATGCGAATATTTAATTCTGATCTTTGATCTCCGAAGTTATTGATCAGGGTTTCTTTTAAATCGTTCCATGAATTGTACGTTTGTCCAGTTACAACTTCCAAAGCTGCACCTTTTAAACGGTTACGTGCTGATGATAATAACAATTTATTTACATATGCATCAGGGTTATTTTCTTGCCAAAATTGACTTGTGATATCTTCAACGGCTCTAATATATTCGGAAAGTTCTGAAGGGTTTCCGTTGTATTGTGGAATTTCGTTTAATAAACTAGTATGAAAACCTAGTGGATAGCCAGCAAATGGTTGTGCTTGTTATGGATTAGCCATTTCTAAATTTAATATGGCAGGTCTTAAATTAAAATTCATGGATTTCGAATATAAAATTAGTTTTTCGATATCTTTATTCATAAGCTTAAATTTAATTGTTTCAATTTTAATTATCAAATGTTCTAGAACATTCACTTGATTTTGTTTCAAATTCTGTCCTTGTTTTTTTAGACGTCGCTAAGTAACGATGTTATCTTGTTAGTTTTTGTAGAGGTTTCTGGCAGAAATATTTGAAAGTAGTAACTTTTTGGCCATCGAACTAAATGCACGCATTTTAAATCAGTGCTCAATTTAATTTTATTGTAAAACAAGCGAGAAATTCAAAAGTTGGGTTAAGTTACATTGTTTACCAAATGTCAAATAGTTTAATGTACTATGTGACCAGAAATTGTGTTATTAATAATTAAAGTGTTTAATAATAAAAGAGAAGTTACCTTGTTTAAATTAATCGAAGTGTGTTTTCTTTGGGAAATTTTACTGAAAAGAAATGGGAATAAAATTAAAATTTTTTATTCATTTATTAAAAATAATAATACTGTAGTATTAAAAGAACTTACCTTAATTAGACTGGAACGTTTAAGTGTAACAGTTACTGTGCTTCTGAGATTTTATTCCACTAAACATCGAATTTGCGAACGTAATATTTTCATGGTTGCAAATCAAATGAACTATGTCTAGACAAGCTGAGAATGAATCAACATAAAAATATGCAGCTGTTGCGGTTTTAGAAGAAATGGTGTCTACATTATCATCAAAGGGACTGGATATACAAGCTAAGTTAAAAATTAATTATGTATTTATAATATTATGTGTTATATTTGCTGCATAAATAGCTATCTAAATCAGTGAAGCCACGAAACACCTTACCTTGAGTTTTAAGAGTCTATTTAGATGCTGGAATATTAATTTATGTTTATTTAATTTGAGAAAACTCAAATTGGCGCCCAACAAAATTATTATAATTAAGTAAATAAATTATTAATAACGAAATTCATAGCATCTTTTTGTCTTAGCCAACGTGGGGCTTTTGTAATAATTATATACTATATAAAAAATACACAGCAATATATATATATATGTATATATATTGCTGTGTAACTTGTCTATAAATATAAATAAACAAATAGCCCCACGTTGACAAGCCATATTTATATGCTATGAATTATCTTAATAAATAAATAAACAAATAAATTTGCTTTACCTCGGCTAGCTCAAAATTAAATTATATACGTTGGTTACGCCAATAACACAAATTAAAATAAATCAACTTCTTAATATCCCAGCATATAAAAACAATAAATATCTCAGGGTTTCAGTTCATGACCTCGCTACAGACAGTTATAAAATTATAATGATAAGTAAAACACATACATATAAAACTTAAATAGAGACTTATCTGCAAACCAAAATGTTGTCGCACAATGTACATCTGAATTTCTTATAACTGCAACTGACAGCAAATTCCCGCCTTATTTCCTGTACTACAACGTCACTCGTACCCGTCTGGCTGCATCCATGACCTCGATCGTTGATAAAGAACTTAAACTTTTGTGAAGTGTTTAGAATTTTCCAAAATTATACTTTAATCTTACAGTATAATCACATAACTTATTACAGGTAAGTTAAATTTTCTTTATAATGAAGTAAATAATTTACTTGTAATTTTACATTCTTTAGCTTTCAGGAATGTTGGAATAAATAACACAATTTGAACTTCCAATTCAAGGTTAGTTTTATATTTTTAATAATTAAACACTTTATATCTTTTAACTTTGAAATTATATAAACATCTTTAGAAATAAAATTAACCTCACAAATACTCATGTAGACAAAATTGTAGCCACACCCACAATTAACAAATTTCAACCTTAATGATTTAATATTTTACATTTTTA
>JABXWE010079007.1:0-11171 GCA_014611495.1 Limonius californicus
GAATAATGTATTGAATATTATCTACATTTTATGTTTGTCATTATTTATATCATAATATAAGCATGCTAATAATTGAAGTTTTATGGGCGATGCAAAATTTTATCTTCGGTGAAGCACAAAGAGTTATCAGAAATACAATACGAATTTTATGAAATGAGGAAGAGTCATTTTTAGATTTAGGAAAACAGATGATTTTAATATTTTTTCTACAATAATTATTAAGGTTTTTACTAATTTAGCAGATTTTAAAACCTGGGGAAATTACGAGTAGTTACAAGTAGTAGTAGTTAGTAATTTGAGCCGAAAGTAGTCTAGAGAAATGTTTTATCCAACAATAATGAGCCTCGATATCTATTCCTTCAACATCTATTCGTTCGGCAGCTACTTTTGCCCTTAATTAGTTTTGGTTTCTAGAAATCCTACAATAAGAATGCAAAACTTTGAGGAAACCTTAAATACGTATTTCGGCAACTAAATTGTCATCTGCAGTAAGAAGTGTAGAACTTGGAACTTTTTCTTCCTTTCCTTTCCCTTAGGCTTGTTATATCCAACATTTCTTTAGTTCTTTTTATTCTCGTGATGTAGATTGCCGAGTTTTCCGTCTACTAGGCTGCCTATGCAGGCAAACCAATATAATCATTCAGGCACATCAGGATTACTATGCAGGCATCTCAGATTTACCATTCAGGTACACCAGGATTACTATGCAGGCAAACCAGATTTACCATTCACGCAAACCAAGTTTACCATTCCGGTACAATAGGTTTACCATTCTGGTAACAAGGTTTACCAGGCAAAATATATACACAAAAAAGTTCCTTAATTTTTGGTAATTATTAGGTCTGGTTTATAGATGCTTACAGAATTTACATCTAGTTATTATTTTAAATTGTCTTTTACTAATTATTGCGATGAATCAATCAATATCGAAACGGTTATATGCGTATTTACAGCAGGTTTAAATAGTAATTAAAATTCTGTACGAAATCTATTATGGTATGTAAAAATTACTTTTACCTCGTCTAATTTGAAAACGTATTTCAAATATACGACATAGCTACGTAGGAGATTCAAGCGTTTATTTAAAATCTTCTAAAGATTTGCATATTATTTAAAATTCTGATGGAAAAGAATAGTTTTAGAAACCTATGCCGAGGTACATTGTATGTAAATGACTGGAAAATAAACCCTGCAATAACGTAAACATCGCAAACTATAGCCAAATTACTTCCTATGCACTTTCCTAGCTTTAAAGCAGATGATATTACCAAACTTTTAGTCTTAGAAAATAGTTCTCGATTCATACATTAACAAATGAGTCTTTGATGTAGTAGCAGGAGGCCATTTTTGATTGTTAGAATTTCGACACATTCTTTGATTCAGAAATCAGGATGCGATTTCAATTCCAGCATCAGATGTGATTTTGACAATACTATTGATCGTTTCACACTCTAAATGCACTGTAGATTTAAATTAGACACATTTTTGTGAAATATACTGGACAGTTTATGTCAGCTAGCAATATTTAGGTCTTATCGGAGAAGACAGACTTACCAATAATCCCTATTGCGTGAGTTTTAAGCGGCTCAGGTCAAAAAGTTACTTTGATTTTTTTCTTACGCAAATATTTACTTGTTTATAATGACAAGAATTTCAGCGGCGATTTTTTATGTTTGTACAAATTTTACAATTAATATATTATTACAGGTTTGTAATTATAGCTACTCATATGATTAGAAATATTATATTTACATACCTAAATAACACAATTTACGCAATTATACAACTCATGCATCTGGTTCACTGTTTGAAGTCACTATCGCTGTCCTCATTTACATTAATAGTAATAGGTTCAATATCGTCAATCCTATTGTCTATTTCCCACTCAGAATATTCCCCTTCTCCTACGTGGTGTACATATTTGGTTCAGTTTTTGGGGGTTCCGTCGCAATTCGCTTCTTGAATTAATTCTAGCGAATTCTCATTTTTAAAAGTGGTGTTCTTTGAAGCGGCGTATCTTTTTACTAGGTTCGATACCATTTCAATGGTGATAAAGCGGGAGTCGAAGTATCTTCAGATCACATGGTCAGTCACATAGCCATATCATATCTACTATAATATGTATGTTAAACTTCAGTTTAAACGTTTAAACAACTTCTAATTAAGTAATATTAGAAAAGTTTTTTAAATCGGTAGAATTAAATTATTTCAATAATTTAAAATGCGTAAATAGATGAACTTGTTTGCTTCCACGTGAAAAAGTAAACAATTTGAAGAGCTCTGACATAAACAAACTCAACTTTATCCCACTGCACAATGTTTATGGGATGGTAACCGGCCACGCTGTACAGGAGTCTTCAATAAGGAATACCCTATGCTACCCATCTTATAGTTCACATAAACATCAACTGTATATGGTTCCGAAAGAAACTTGTGAAGGAACCCATTAGTCAGGGATGTTCACCAATAGAGTATACTACATCTTATGTGAATGATAATGTCAGGAGAATTAAACTGACAAGCTAACCTCTATCTTTACGCAGTAGTAGATCGACATATTTAAATCTTTTCTGTTCTGTACATTTAATTTTTTAAAAGGATGATCATTTTCAACAAGCACTTTTTTATATGTCAATTTGATATAATAAATTTGCTTGTGTACAATAATAAGACTACGTTTTCAATATTACATAATCGTAATCTTATAAAATTACTCTGATCTACATAACCTATCATCTAGCTACCCACAATACCTATATTTTATAGTTCACATAAACACCAACTGTATAAGCTTCCGAAAAAACTTGTGAAGGAACCCATTAGTTTGGAACGTTCACCAATAGAGTATATTAAATGGTATGTGAAGGATAATGTCAGGAGATTCAAACTGACAAGTTAATCTCTATCTTTGCTAAGTATTAGATCAACATGTTAAGAATCTTTGCTGTTCTGATCATTCAATTTTTTAAAAGGATGATAATTTTCAACAAGCACTTTTTTATATGTTAATTTGATCTAATAAAATTGCTTGTGCACAACAATAAGACTACGTTTGTCATATTAAATAATTGAAATCTTATAAAATTACATTAATCCACATAACCTTTAATTATCACAGGTTTACAAATTCGGGTAAACTATTGGACCCGAGAAGAAAACCATGTTTCTTAATGTTTTTCGGTGCGCTGAATTCGAATCCGTTGTCAGATCAAGATCAAGATCAAGATCAAGATCAAATACAATGAACACCAATGGAAAATTTGTGGCGATTTAAAAGTTCGGAACTATAACTAAAACATTTATTGATTTACGTATCATTAAACAGGCGATTGGTCTCCTGACTGGGATGCAATTGGGATACACAAAACATTGCTGCTTTCACTGTCTCTGGGATAGTCGTGCAACTGAGCATCATTATGTTAGAAACATTGGTCAAGTTGATGCACTTTTGAGCCCGGAAAAGAAAATGTCTCTGCTACACCAGCTGTTGCCCCAAAAACGTTTTACTGCGACCTCTACACATCAAATTTGGCCTTATAAAGAACTTCGTCAAAGCGCTCCACCATGAAGGGCCGGTTTTCCAGTATTTAACTAAGCTCTTTCACAAAATTTAATACGCGAAAATCAAAGGTGTATTTGTCGGACCTGGTATTAGAAAGCTGATGGATGACAACAACTTTTCAAAAAGTTTAAAGGCCGACGATGCAGCAGCATGCACATCTTTTAAAAGTGTTGTTCACAACTTTCTCGGTAAATGAAAATCCACGGATTTCAAGCAAATAATCGCCAATTTTTTGGAAAATTATTGCAAGATTGGGGATCCAATGCCTTTAAAGATTCATTTCCCGCATTCCCATCTGGATTTCTTTCCGGATAATTTGGGCGAGACGAGCGACGAACAAGGAAAACGGCTACACCAAGAGAGAGACGCTACCAAGGATTTTGGGATGAAGGCATGATGAGCGACTACTGTTGGACGTTAATGCGTGAAACGGACCCCCAACAATACAAACGACTCAGTTCTACTGCACTTCACTTCTGATATGTCACTTTTTTTCAATAAAATGGTCATAAACGGTAGAAAATCTTAAAAAATTATTATATCGATTATTTCGAGTCAATCAAGAAAAACGAGCTGCGGATTCGGATTCAGCGTCGAAAATTACTTTAGAAACACCTTTTGGTTGCTCGGGTCCAAAACCGTGTATACTTGTGATTATCTAGCAACGAAGACGAAAAAAATTAACGTTTTATCCTGAAGAAGAACACGACATTAATTTTCTTTCTGAAGATGCAACGTGACAAGTTACTGAAATTACCAACTAACATAATGGGGTCAGAAATCCTACAAAAATGTAACTTTATCTACTACAATTCCGATAAAGAAACGTATTAAATGCAAGGTTATCGAAATTATTCGCAAGGGAATAAATTATCAATTAACGACTAAAATAAAAATAAAGCACATAAAATAGAATCAACATTGTATATATTTGAATAAATGGCAATGCATTAAACATTGTGATGAACTTTTTTGAAGAGGATTTAGTAAAACACATTCGTAGGTACATGTCCATGTCAAATAAAAATTCTGAATATATCGTACGCAAAACGTGTAAACACATACAAGGTTTAGAAATTTAATTCATGTTTCGACGCTACAGCACCGGAGTCACCTGAAATTAAATAAAAAGTAAAACAGCATAAAATAGTAGTGTGATGAAGCATATATCGAACACCTGTTAGTTTTTACGGAAGACGCTAGCGCGTACATTGTGTTTCTTTCAGTCCTCATAAAGCAACGAGTGAATATGAAATTTTTGCTGGAGATTAAGGAAAACTCCAATAGGAACTTATAAAATGTTGAAAACTATGCACCGTACGTAATAACAGTATAAGACCTAGAGATTGTTTAAGCGTTTCCAAGGTGTATCTGCAGATGAGCAACATGGTGCTAGAAGCGAGCGGCCGTCGATCTCGAAAAATGAAGATTTCATCGCAAGAATTCGTGAAATTATGGTAAAAGATTGCCAAATGACTCCCCGAATGGTGACAAATTAGTTGAATATTAAGCGAGGAATTCGACAGATTTTCCATGCAAATTTAGCAAAGAGAAACGTCTGTGCAAAGTTTGTCCCGCACAGTCCTACGGATGAGCAAAATTAGAGAATACTTGCTTTGTTCAGACTTGTCCCAACAATGTAAACTTTCTTACAGCATTATTACTGGTGATGCGTCGTGGGTGTTTCAGTATGATTTTGATACGAAAAGCCAAGACATGGAATGCATTGGAAAATCACCAAGATAAAATAAACAGTAAATAGTGCATTCTAGGGTGAAGTGGCGAAGAGATTATTGCAGCGCATTTTCGAATGCTGCCGTAATTTCGAGAAAATGGTAGTTGGTTCTTTCTGCATGACAATGCATCTACTCATTCTGCACTGATTGTCTTTGGTGTTTTAATATTCATTCTTAATCGATATGGGTTGGCAGAAAATGCTGCAATTTAGGAAAAAGAAGAATATTGAATATTATTTTTCGATCTTCCTATTTCAAAAGTTTGTTTTCAATGTTCCTCTATAAACTTATTTTCATAAAAAATACTTTTTGCAACATTGTAAAACAATAAGTAGTCCCCCATGGTATTGTCAAATTTTGACACTACAACATCAAATGCCGATATGTACATGGCATACGTGTTTCTGTAATAGTAATCCTAACATGCCAGAACAAGAATACCGGGCACGTTTCCCAAACCGGAGGCATCCTAGGGGAAATGTATTTCGAAGCCTAGACCAACATGTTTGTGAAACAGCTTGGTTTGTCAAAAGAAATGCAAATGCTAGTCGGCAAAGACAAAGGCGCACAATACAATAAAATTGGAAAAACTAATTTTAGCCGCAACACACGAAGATCCCTCCGTGAGTACCCGGCAGTTAGTTACAACATTAAATATTCCAAGTAAGAAGTCCGTACATTACAAATTATTGATGAAATTCCGTTGAACATACTACCTAATATGATTTGCATGCATGACGGAGCATCTGCTCATTTTGTCGGTTATATAAGAGAGTGGTTGGAGGAACACTTCCCAAACAGATAAGTTGGTAGGGGCGGTCCCATTTTACGGCCCGCGAGATCGCCCGACCTCAATCCTTAAGACTTTTTTGTTTGGGGGTTTATTAAAAAAAAGTTTATGCTACGCCTCCACCAAACGCTGACGAAGTTAGAATCAGAATTAAGGTGGCAATATTAGAAATTACACCACAAATGCTTGAGCGTGTAATGTAAACGATACCACGAAGATTGGACCTATGTTTACAAGTAGTTAGTTACCGTGCATAGCAACAACACCTGTTTGGGTGCAATGTTGCGAAATGTATGTTCCTTTTAAATTATCGCTGAGAATGCGGATATCATCGTATAACATGTTAGTATTAAGATTTTCGACTAAAACTTTTACGAAGAACATGTAGCTTTATCGTTAATTTATACACACCATGTATAGGGTGGCAGATATTACATTCTACACTGAATATTTCGTTAAGAATAAAGCTGTTTTAAAACTCTTTTCATCGAATTCTTGTAGCTGTAGTTGTCACTAGACATATAAAGAAACACTGTTAGTGTTCTGCAATAAGTCGTACTAAATATTTTAACATTAGTTATAAAAATAAAGTCATATACCAAAAACAGTTTATAATCCAGTTAGCCATGAAACTAGTAGCAAAAACGAAATTAGAATGTTGTCTAGAAAATAACACCTAAAATATTGTTTTCTAGTAAAAACCAGACCGGACATGAACAAACAATTACCATGGACACTTCTGAACTGTTAACCATTAGCTAATATCTGTTTTTTTCTGGTATATTATGTATGTATTTCCAAATGAAGTGTTTTGTCCCAACAGTTTCACAGCTAACTGTATTGAATGTTGCTGTCATTCTGCCCTTATTTTTTAATAATCAGTAATAATAGAAATACTGATATATTAAGAATATAATAAATTAATAATCTGTCAACTTTTTACTGCATTTACTTAAATAAAAATTTAGATTCGCTGTCTTTTTACATTTTTAACAATTTTAACAACAATTTTCTTCGCTAAATGAGCACGACATAGAGCACGAAATACTGTTTAATATAACACAAAAATATTTTTGCAAAAAATATTTAGAGGAAGAAAAAGAAAAATCATCTACCCTGTATTTTAAATTATTCCACAATCGCACCATCTGCAAGCGAACAGGGTAGCTATGTTGAGCACCCTATAAATTGTCGTACCAATCGAGACTGTGCAGAAATACAATACAAAAATAGGAAAAAAAGGAGGTATTGTTAAGTGGAGTATTGCTAACATTTGTTCCTTTATACCTATGTATTCAAAACGTATTTATTTTACTACCTTTTTCGTACTTCCTACTTGATGTGTGTATGTAGATTGACCAACTTAGCTGTAGCAGCGAAATGCATAAACAAAGAAATGAGACATAACATGCTGCAGTTAGATGGAAGATGTATACGCCGTCGCTCCATCCTGTTGAAATAAAATCTTTTACCAATAAACCCTTTGCAATTCCGGTCTTAAAAAACGGATTTTATACGGCTGTTGCCACCTCTCCGTCCCCAGTTTCCATCTTTTTCTTCCTCTAGACTTCTCTTATTAATGGCTTCGTCTATATCATCTCTCCAACGCCTTCTTGGTCGTCCTCTCTTTCTCCTTACCGCCGGAACCCATTTCAGTATCCTTCTAGGTCACGTATTTTCGTCCATCCTTTTTGTATGCCCAAACCATGTTAATTGTCTTTTTCGACTTCCTCTGCGATGTTTGTTTCCATCCCCATGGTCCTCCTTATGGTCTCATTTCTTACTCGCTTAATACGTGATATTCTGCAGCTCCTCCTTAGACAGTCCATATCGGTAGCTAGCAATTTACATAACAATTTGAAATAACCGTGATTGATTATTCTCTTCGGTAAGTATGGCCCAACGATGCCAAAACTTGACACTCGGCACCTTACAGTTGCTCTTAAGTCACGCCGTAACTTCCTTCCCAATGAATCTGCTGAGGATTCTCCGATGACCAGGAACGAAATTTGTGCTTGTTGACGAAGCCACTCAGATGGAAGTGAACTTCATCCGTTATCAATAAGCAGTCTAGCGGATTTTCCTCCTCATTCAGAATTTGTAAGAACTGTTCGCAGAATATCCTCCGAACTGCTTTATACACATAATTTAGCTTACGTAAGATCTAAGGTCTATATGGGTAGAAATGCAAATGGTTTTTAAGAATACTCAAAAGGTTTCTTTGTGAGAAGACTTCTTTGAATATGTCAATGTCGCCGGTGTACGAATGGTTCAAACTCCACTTTTAAACTTTGATTGAATATTGCTAGTCCGATTACAATCACTAATCCAATTGAAAACTGTACTTCCTGACGGTACTCTTCTGCATCTTTGAACACCTTTTTCTCGTCCAAAATTTCGTTGAGTATGAATGATTAACTCATTTCGAATAAATTCATTTACTGTATAAATGCGTTGATTAATTGGAAATTGGATCATCTTACTGAAAACTCCATGAGTCAAATTGCAATTCAATAACAGATTGACTAGCGACAGATAATTGGTATGGTAACCTACTGAAACGTGTCAGAACCTGGCCTATTAGTCATAGAATATCGGTTAAGACTATAAAAGTGCTTAAAATATACCTATATATCTTATATGATGCTTCTATTACTTAGTCGTCCATTACTCAATTTATGGTTTCATGAAATGTGTTAGTACCTGCTGCGGAACTATAAATTTAACATTCTACTTTGGTATTAATAATTAAAAGTGATATCGATATAGTATTTATATTATATAAATATATATATATATATATATATATATATATATATATATTGCTATGTCATTATATGCCACATACTAATTACCATTTACAAATTTCGATTATAACTGTCTTATGCAATTAAAAATCATAGTACAATATTAACGTCAACTAGTTCAAAACATGAAACTATCATCACGGGGTATATGAGAAATGTCTCTTCTCGTGGCTTCTACTCGAATACACAAAACTCTAACAGCACCAACCTTTTTACTGAAGATGGACACTCTAAATGCCCCTGGGAAGCTACTCCTCAAGCGCCAAGGCTGCATTCATCTTATTCCAGGTTGTTTCCGCTTATTGTAGACAACAGGCTCTTCCTAACACGTCATGCTCAACCATTTCCATAGCGTCGATTAAAACTCACTTTTGATCTGATTATGTTCTATTCTCTTTTTTAAATTATTCTATTTCTTTTATCATGTTTCAAATTAACAATTCCCAAAAAGAAAAACCAAAAAACCAAAACATAAACAAAAAACGAAAGTTATCCCCCATTTACCTTAACTACCAATAGAATTCAAAATTATGACAGATGGGAAAATTGTCAAACTGTCAAATCCCGTTTTTTTTAAATATTATTAATTCACACAACAGAACTCTTAGATGGTACTTTTGCTCAATTACATTTAAGTCCCCCTCCCTCAATCTTTACAATGTCACAGCAGTATATATAATATTTTCTAGCTATTTTACAATTAATGATTTTCTAAAAATTTTGTTACTTAGAACAAATTTAAGTAAATGTATATTGAAGGTAACATCCTTGGGAGTATTGTACAACATTAAATCACGCATGAAACTCCAAAAGTATTTTTAAATCATCAAAATATTAAAATTAAATCTTAGGTAGGTAGAAATGTATTGACTGTCATTACATTTTATTATTACAAAACATTAAATATAAAACACTTCTTTGTCAGCTTCAAATTACTTGTCACTATTTTTTAATATGTATCTTAAAATATCTCAAACTAAAAAGCTGTGTGTCTAGATTGCTTTTTTTTATTTTTCATAGTCTAAGTTAATAATTTAAAAATAAGGTTGATAATAGAATTCCAAGGCTAATTAGTAAATTCTGACAACAGCCTTAGGCACACAAAAACGGCCAAATATCAGGTTTTCCTAATACATATCCGTTTCATATTAAGCTTTGGTTAATCTACGTTTTAAATAAGTCAAGAACCGCATGGAAACTATATTTTATTACCTAATGTAATAAAACTCCAAATGTTTTCTACCTGAAGGAACTTCCGTGCTTCCTTATAACTATCAATTGAATTAAATACATTCTGATGTGTTAAATAGATTAAAAATTGAAATGTTAAAGATTCTTTAAATCAGTACTGTAGTGCGCGTGCACTACATTTATCGGGTTGCCTTGTTTGGGTTGATGTGTTTTTATTCTTGTTTACTAAGTTACCATTTTACGATTCAATAAACAACACGTATTTCCAAAAGCTCGTTTCAATTTTAATATATAGAATCTGGTACCAAACCAGATCTCTATAGTACACGTGTCTTGATTGCGTTAACGCGTACTGTTTTTAATTCGATGCATTTTATGTGCAGTTGTTTTAATATTCGCATACTTGCTTGCAATATTGTTTTGAAGGCAAAATCCCAATGTCATGCTTTGTACGTTACTGTAAATTAGTAAAAGCAAATGCGCATGTATTTGTGTTTAACGTAAAACTATTGACACTAACATAAAAATGCATAATAACAAACTTAATTGTTTCTATAAATTTTGCTGCTATTGGTTTCTAGAAAATACAGTACCCTTCGAATTCAAAAGTCGGTACTTGAACAGTCAATTCACTTGAGGGTTCCTTTCCGTCCTCGCTTTTCTGTTTGAAATATTTTCATTTTCTTAACTCATCTTATTAACACTATATTAAATAATAAAGGTGAGGTTCAACAGTCAACACCCCATAAAAGATTTTCGCTTCCAAGGCAGAAGGTCAGAGCTCCCGATCCTTGCTACCACACCGGTTGTCGTGAGCCAAATGTGTGGTGAAAGTGTTAAAGACATCAGAAAAAACAAGCTAACGTATCGTAAGGTGAGTGCCAGGTGGATTTCGCGCTTGTTATCATTTATATATATATATATATATATATATATATATACAGATTGTCTCGATTTTTTTTTGAAACATAGCAATGAGTGCAACAAGGACAGACCGTAGGAGATGAAAGGCGGGGAATTTAAGTATCTATGGTTATTATGAAAATCAATTTAACATATTTGACATAATAAATGTAATTGTATGT
>JABXWE010079011.1:0-10346 GCA_014611495.1 Limonius californicus
ATTGCTATAGAGTGCTACTGGAAATCTAAAAGGTCCAAGATTGGAATGGGGTCACTACTTAGTAAACAACAAATACGAACAAAATATGCACTACACTATACCACTATACTATACCACTATACTACTACTATACTACTATACCACTACTAAACCAACTATACCACTATACCACTATACTACGGAAAGATATCAAGGATTACAATGCACTTGAATGAAGGAAAATCTATAGTTTTCAGTGTTTATGCACCGAATACCAGAAAACCGAAAGAAATGGAACATTTTTAAAACTCACTACAGAATACCTCTAGCACAGAAACTACTAATCAAGGGTAACTTGAACGCACGAATCGTAGATACCGTGATAGCAGGAACCCAATAATGATAAATAAATAAATAACACATTGAATCACAATAGTCAATACAAAACTACATGGTCCAATTCATAGGGCTGAGAGAACACTACAGACTATTATAAGAAAGAGTTCCCTACTTTCCAAATAATGGATGTTTTGTCATTAAACTCGGCTAATATCGACTTAGACATAAGCTAGTACTAGAGAAAATATGCTTAGAAATCCAACAAAAAAGAAAATACCACCAGCTTCTGTTGAAAAAATAAATACGGAATCATTCACTAACGAAACAGCGAGCTACCCGCAAACCCACTATCGCAAAAAATAAAAGCAAATAGTATTGAAATGGAAAAATACGCACCTAAAATTAAAGAAAATTTAAATAGTATTATGAACGAGACTGGAGGTAATAGAAAAGTAGCCAACACAAATAATAAACCATGGTTTTCCTCGGAAGTAAATAAACTAGCGAAAGAGAAACGTAAAGCGTATTTGGAATACCTAAGCAATAAAATCGATTAGCATATAAGATACATACGGATAAGAAACCATAGAACTAGCGAAATGCGCAAACTGAAAACAGAATATTGGCAGAACTTCGCAACTGAAATGGAACACGTTCTATAGGGTCCAATAAAAGGTATGGGGAATACTGAGATCAAAAAGTAGGAACAAATGGCTTTACGCAGTCGCAAACTATTACAGAACAGATATGGATGGACTATTTCAACAAATTATGCCTTGAAGACGAATAAGTAAATGATGAAGGAAGAAAAATAATAGATGTAGCCACTAGACTCGAGGAAGAACAAGAAGAAAAAAGGTTAAAACATTTGAAAAACACAAGAAACAGTCTTAAGCATAGGAATCAGGCAGGGAGACTAACTTAGTGATGGACCGAATAATCGAAGGAGCGAAGAAGGCCGCAACAGACTGTGGAATGGATATGGGGGAATTAAAAATATTATGCTATGCGGACGACGCTATGGTAATAGCGGAAAATTAAAATAATCTTCATAGAATGTTGCATGAGTTCCATCAAACAGGACAATCATAAAGGACTAAAAAATATGGAGATAGCAGTGGAATAAACAAAACCGCTCGTAGTAACAAAGCAACAGACAAAATAAACATCTGAATACCTGGGAACCGAATTAACCGACGGCCAAAAGAGAGTAGAAGAACTTAGAAACCAAATCAACAAAGTTGGAAGAATCTCGGGATGCCAAATAACGTCATATAGAATAATAAATACATAAATCAAGAGGCAAAAATACATACAGATGTCTTCATATATCGACAATTTCTGACAACTAAATAGTGGTCGTTGATAAGAAGATGATAAGAAGCGAGTGCCAAATCCCAGACCTAGTTCGTTAGACGAAGAAGAAGACAGTGGAACCAACATATTTCCAGAATGCCACTGGAACGAATGTCAAAATTGCAGGTGACAGTAAACCGAGGACTCGTCGACCATCAGGAAGACCTTATGAAAGGATAAAAGGAAAAGAACACAAACGTTGGAATAAAACGGGACCAAGGTTTCATCTAAAACAGAAGAAGTATATTCTAAGATTCCTTAAATGCAGTTGCAAACAGTGTGGTTCTTGATTTCAGAAATGGAACTTCAAAAGAAGCAATAAATGTCACTATTAGTTTAATATAGCAACACTAGTTTTCTTAAAGCTTGTACTGCACTGATTCAATCTTCTGACAATAAGCTGTTATTACTGTATGTTTAAGGAAAGTTACATATTATTATTTTGAAAACCACTAGATCACGAATATGGAAAGCTAATTTCAAGAATGTACGTACAATTTATCCATACTTATTTTTTATTAAATTAGTGATATTGTTACGGTTATATGTATACGTATTGTTTATTGTATATTATTTTATGTATAATTTCAAAATAGTGCATATTTCTTGGTTCAAATCGTTATAAATTTGATAAATATAGGTGTTAACAGATAAAATAAGTGATTATCTTCACGTGTTTGAGCATAAAGTCACATCACACTATAATCTTTAAGACGAAACAGCTCAGTAGGAACGAGAATTTAATTTAATTGCCTGTTTACAATTACGGCTACACAATACTGGTAATATTTTGAACTCGCTCACACGAGTATTATTTGTTAGGGATCACCAGTGCTTAGCTAATGTGAAATCATTAGTATGGATTTACCTGTTGATTCGTGTTAGCGCCATTTTACTTATCTCATATAAACCGCCCTAACATAAATTACTCGAACTGTGGTCATGCATTTTTAATTTTTCTTACGCTATACTTCTAGAACAACTGCAAGGAAACTATCGATAACATATATAATTCTTGAGTTTACACTGTTGGTAAACAGCGAAAGAAGTTGGGGTCACGCCATGCAGAAAAGTAGTATACTAACAATTTCCTAGACTGCTCGTTTAGATAATCAGTGAATTGGAAATGCAAAATAAACCAGGCCCCGTTTAGCGGAACACAACTGTTATGGTGAGTTTAGAACAGACACCAACTAAGTCATTTTTCATTACGAAAGTTTGAGAAAAATTTAAATCCCGAAAGTATTTGCAACGTGTTCTTCTAACAAACACCGCTTATACTTTAATACCTTATCTGCTTTGTCAATTAAACTTTTAAAATTGGAAAGTTCGTGTCATGCAAACACAAAACTTTTGCGATACAAAAAGTTATTAAATCCGACCCTGTCGAAACTGCTATCAGTAAATCCCGACCTCCAGGGGCTCGAAACCCATTCCATCTTGTAAACTCAGACCGCTGAACCGATACCACCAATGGGCATTTATGAGGCTGTAAGCTGAGAAATAGAGAAATAAACTGACCGCTTCGGTGTGGATGGGGTGGGCAGCAAACAGCAGGCCAGCAAGGGTGGCGAAAGGAGGTTTTAATCCTGCTACGCACAGACACACGCGGGTGAACAGGACGCAGGCTGTGGCGTGTAGACCGATGTTTGTAGCGTGGAACCACACAGGTTGCAGACCGAAGCACAAGTAGTTGGCCCTGAAACAATAAAAGCACAATATGTAGCAAACACAAAAGTCCCCCGTTAACGTTATAGCAATAAAAGCGATCCAGAAATACATATGTTCCAGTTTTCTTAACTGGTTGCGCTCCATGACTCTTAGGTGTTTGTTCTGCAATTGGTGGGGCTTTTCCGCTCGAAATTTCTGAGCTGTAATTATTGCTATTCTGGTACATCCTGCTGCTTTTTTATAAGGAAAAATATATTTACTCAACAGCTTACTGCTTGAACAGTAGTTTATAGACACGTGCACAAGCTGTAGTTATGGAATAGACTCCTCGGATTAATATAACTTCCAAAGAGATTACATTACCAGGTACTTATTTACACTTTACTTTATGTAATCCAGAGGTAAATCTATTGGGTATTCCGAAAATCCAAGTCATTATTGGTAATTAAAGTAATTCAGGGTGTTACCATATAATTCAAAATAATGCGCGGTAATACCAAGTGATGCGAGGTACTGGCAAATAGTGTCAGATACATGAAGTCGTGTAAGGTAGTGTTTGGTACTACGCAATTGAAAGTATTGCGAAGTAAGAAACAACAGTAGAAAAAAATAGAAACATTTTCTTACCTTATTCCAATTATTTACAGTTTTTTAAACATTGTTTCATATTGCTATATTTTTTCCATAATAATCTACATATATGTTCATTTTGAAGTATACTATTTCGCATTATTTCCATAGGAGTGTGGAATATAAAGAAATTATTCACAACTTGAATGACATCTAGGCGAAGCCACACGTTGATTTTTAATTTACCCATCTCAACTGTAGCCACTCTCGCCCTCTAGAGGGTGCTTGCTTTTTTATGCTACCTTAAATATTATTTTTTTATGTGGCTAATCGAAAGGATTTTTTATTATCCCAAATAGCTATTCTTGTTGTTCTACCTCTCAGCTAAGAACAATTCCAGTAGGGGTAAGCAACTCAAAAAAATGTCCACTATCTGTATTTTTTTAAAGCTTCTTGAATACAACAGTATTTCTATTTTTAATATTGTTTTATAGATTAGATCACAATAACGAGACCGCGTATTTGGTCCAATAAGCGCAGGCATTATTGAGAAACACATACATAATATACTCCAAAAAAACCAGACAGTGCTAGCTGCTATAACTGTTTAAATTATTCAGCAGTATTGTCATGTACATTTGAGTTCGCTTTTAATATTTACTGAGCCGCCATCCAAACTTTATTTTTTAAATTAGTTCACTGTGCTAAATTTAGTTCTGTACACTGTCATAAAACAATCCCAAATCTAAGGTTGTAAAATATTTTTGTCACCAGTTTAGCTGCTAATTAGACTATATAATCTTTATTTTGAAAGTACAATACAAATGCCGCTGTTTCCACAAATTAGTAGTTACTTATTGTGAGAGCACACTGTGGTCCATTAACTTTGGATACTACTTTATTCCTCTAGTGATAATAATCATTATTTAAGAATTGATTAGAGCACGGAAAACTATTTAAAATAAAGGCAAAATATTTTTGAATAAGTATGGTGGGAGATAGGTTTGCAGAATCCTAAGCATTAGCAGGGCGACTCATAGAAGTCTTTTGCTGCAACCCACCACACACACTACCTAATGCAGTTGGAAATCTTTAAGCTCATAAAAACCTAGTCTGGAATTACTGTCATTCGGATTCGACGATGTATTTAGGTCTATTGTGCTTCCACCTTAGCGCTGGCAAGAAGCACTTTTCAAAGGATAGGTCGATGTCGTGCAGGTGTACGTAAAATGCTATTGATGCAAGTAAATATTTAGTATAGATTTAAAAAATAGTTACGCTGCAGCATCATAGTATTTTTCTGTTGGTGCTGAAATGTTGTTTATCACTATTTCTTAAAGTTTTCAAATCTAATACTATTAGGGTGAGCAAACTGACATGAATCATGATATACTCTTTAGTGCTGTCAATGGTGAGAATTAAACTGAATTTGCCGAACTTTGTAATAAATTTTATTGCAAGAGGACATAAAATGACCCTGCAATTTTACCATCAAACCATGGGCAATAACAATGCGTATATTAATAGCAATCACATATGGACAACAACTAGTTACGTGTGTCTGATAAAAATGTATTCACATAATGCATTTTCAAAAGTGTATTGTTTGCTAGCAGCTAGCTACTCAAACGCATACGGTTTCCATTGCACGAGGGGCCTAAAGTAAGAGGATTTCATTTCTTAGAAGGAAACGTAAACAGTGAAACAAACTTACAGCGTCTACTATCTGCTTTGAAAACCTTTACTAATATACGGGGTGACTAAATAAAAATTAAAAGATGGCGGTCTTTAAATATGCAGACAATCAATCAAATCTAACCTTGGTGGTGTTATCATTATAATTTAGTGCAGCATATTCTCAATGCTGAAGAATGGTTTTTATTGAAGTTTAATAATGCAGGGATTCCGGTTTCAAGTAAGCGAATTTTTTCGAAAGGTCGCTTTCTGTCGCATTCTTGTCCCATGCCATCTCGTTAGCAGAATACAGTAAATACTATTATTATAGAATCCAGGTGAAGCGTACAAAAAATGTATATTTATAGAGGCTCACAAACACAAAAAATTTTTATTACCTGTAGTTGCATATAAGCTCTCGTTGCTAATTTCAAACCAATTTTGTCACAATTTGCATTTATATCATTACAATAAATATACTTTTTACGTAAGTATATAGTTTAGTATACTTTAGTATCGAATATTTAAATATTTTAATTTGATTATTTTTCACTTCATTGATAAACTTATTTTTCAGTGCACCCATCAGAATCATAACATTGGATACCTAATTAAGACACTTTTAAGGCTGAGTCACTGTTGGGTTGAATGGAGACGATGGTGTAAGTGCACTAACACTTATGGAAACCCCTTACCACTAAGTACTTTGGTAAGTAGTTTATATTTACCTCCCAAAGTTACACAATCTAAAATATTTGGCTTACGGGAACCTCTAAATGTATGCTTTTTTGTCTTTATCCATGTACCTATTTCTGGGAAAGATAACACCCGTACAACGCCAATAAGAGCTTCAACTAATCGAACCTAACCTCACATAATCACATCAATACTTTGTTACATCACTTTACACGATTGTCTATGTTGATCACACTGTTTAGGTTGTCGACATCTAAATTTACTGACTGTATATTGTAGACACGTAACGTGGATGTGTAGTTGCCCATTGGCGCTGAAAGCAATCAACCATTACCGTTCTTCTTGCCCTCTAAGTACCGATTCCAGCTACGAGGTAATATATTTGTAATATATTTCAATTCCTTAAATACACTTTCATTGTTCTCTGGAGCAGCGTTTCGAAACTTTAGGGTCTGCGACCTTCTTGGAGATTATTTATGAAAGTGAAGGGGTCGCTCTCTTATTTGTTATTAGTATTACATACTGAACTTTGCTGGCCATCACGTGGAACTGTTTTTGTAAGGTTTTAAGATCTGTATCTAACTAACATATTTTTCTCGTTATTTGAATTTACATATTAAATATTCGAGGCATTTCAGCAAATTTGCTTACCTTCCAATACAATGGAACTTTTCCAGAGAAAACTAGAATAGTGTTTATACGGTATCAAGAAAATGTGCTCAGTGTGTTTTCAAACGTTGATAATACAGTAGTTAAAGATGTATTGATTTAAATTCAAATGGCTGTTCTGCGTCATGTTGTCGAAAAGTATTTACATTAGTTGAAGAAAAGTTTTTCTTGTTTTTCCGGAGATTTGACAACACCTAAACCTTTTTATCAACAGATAAAAGTCCGCAGTCTTCATCTAAATAACATAGCCTACTGAACCTTGCTTAGAGTTCATGAAGAAATAAAAAGGGTTCTATTAGTTTCGAATTTCAGTAGAAAGTTAATATCCATATTTATTAAGAAAAGCTTTAGAAATATGTCATACATAACGATTAAACATTTGACAGTTTGTCTAGTGCGCCTATGCCATTTGTGCTTCAGGTAATTATTGTGCCGCTTCCGCCCCAAAGATATACCTAAAAGTACAGCCACGATGTGTGCCTCTTCAGCAGTAGATATATATTGTAATCTATGAAGTAACAATTTTTATTTTATTTTTTTCGAATACTGATACCTATTTGCAGAAGCTTTTTGGTGTATTTTTCAAGTGCCCATATGCGTATTAAGGAGGTTTGGAAAATAATTTTTCAATAAGGTTGCTTTAAAATCAGGAGACACGCTGTTATATAAAGGAAAGGAAAGTGAAAGCCGGAATGGAGTAGATTTTATAGTACGAAAAAAACACGCGGATCGTATACAAAATTTGACAGCTATATCAGATCGAGTAGCATACATGGCTTTCCAACTTAATAAAGTAAAAGCAATTAAAATAATCCAAGTATATGCCCCGAAACCATCCCACGAGGAACAGATAGCAGAAGAATTATATCATCAAGTCAGAACCGCATTAAATAACCCAACTAAACAAAAAGCATACAATAATATTATACAAGATTTCAGTGCCGACCTCGGTGTAAACGACAATGTAGACGACCATGAAAAGTACTTAGGAAGATATGGACTTGGAAATCGAAACCAAAGAGGAGAAAAATTGGTTGAACTCCTAAATGAGAAAAAATTATGCGCAATGAATACATTTCTTTGAGAAGAAACTAAATAGACGATGGACTTGGATAAGTCCAAATACACAGATTAAAAATGAAATTGACTATATTCTAAGCAGCATAAAAACATTATTACTGATGTACCTATTTTAAATTATTTCGATATAGGAAGTGACCACCGGCTTTAAGAGTAAATAAAAATCAAGGTTTATTTGGAACGACTACGATGAAGAGGAATGCGGAATGCGGAATGCGGAACCTACATAAACAATAAAAAAGAAGAGGAGAGAAACAGAGTGGAAAATAAGTTAAAATATTTTGAAGAACATGGTCAAGAAATTAACTCTATAGAAAAACTAACCAAAGACATATTGTAGATGATGATACTTCACATGGAAGTAAAGAAGCAACGTCAAACATATACTCAAGAAAGATGGCACCAAACAATGAAACTAAACAACTTCTAGCAGAAAGAAGACAACTGGCAACTGCAGATAAAAAGAACAGAGTGGAATAAACAAATTTACGTAGAACAATCCGAAGAAAAATTAAAGAAATCAGGGTCAACAAGCAAGAAGAAAGTATTAACAGAGTGATTCAACAATACGGTGCAATGAAAGCAGTAAGACCAAAATTAGGTGAAAAGCTAATCCATGCATTAAGAAATAACAATCATAAACGATAGAATCGAAATTTTAAAAATATTTGAACAATTTTATAAGGAACTATACGAATCTAAAGCCCGAAAAATGATAATACTGTTAAGAACGTCTTAAAAAGAAACCAAGAAGCCTAAACGTAAGATCTGAAGAACTACCAGAAATAGAAGAATGTGAACTAGAGAATTCAATGAAACAAATGAAGAATAGCAAAGCATCTGGAACGGACGAAGTTATGGTAGAACTAATTAAATGGAGAGGAAAAAAGAGATGAAAAATAATTCGCTAATTAAATAAATGCTTGTTTGAATACCAATACCAAAGACTAGAATGACTCAACGGTAGTCCTATTATATAAAAAGAGAGATAATACTCGACTTCAAAATTATAGACTAAAAGTCTACTTTCAGTGCTATACAAATTAATGACAAACATACGAACCAATAGATTATCCACTAAACTAGATGGCTATCAATCAGAAACGCAGGCAGGATTCAGAAAGGTATATGGAACAAGAGATCATTTATTTCCAATGAAACTGGTAATAGAAAAATCAAATAAATATAATATTCCTCTCAATTTGGCTTTCATAGACTTTGAAAAAGCCTTTGACTCGATAAAAATATAGGCGGTAATAGAATCTCTCAAAAACTGTAAAATAGACCAAATATATATCGTGAATAAGATTCTATTATGAAGAATTCGATTTTGAATGATCCAGCGGCAAAATTCCATACGACTAGCGAAATCTGTAGGTAAGGGGGCCGGATGAGGCAAAATTTACAAGCAATGGATTAATGAACAGAAAAAACGGCCACTCTTGGCATTTGGAGAATCCGCACGAAATCACATTGTCAAATTATTAACATAAGTTTTCCGTGAATATCTGGTGTGCAATTATTAATAACATGCTCATTGATCCACTCGTTTTTGACCACTATTTAACCGCCGGCAGAAATCTAAATTTTCGGGAGTATAACTTGGGAGGATTGTTAAAAGATGTCCTTCTGCAGATCAGACATGGTATGTGGTACCAACACGATGGGGCCCCTGCGCACTTTGCATTACGTGTACGACAATTTTTGAATCAACGGTTTGAAGAACGTGTAATTGGTAGAGGAGAACAGCACCCATGACCCCCAAAATTTCCGGAATTAACTTCTTTAGATATTTATTTGAGGGGCCATATGAAAGATATGGTATGCCAAACACCATCAGAGACTGTTAAGATCTTAGGAGACGCTTTTTTGAGGCAGCAGAACTAATCCGGATTAACAATGATATACAGTGTGTCTCACTGTAGACTGCACCAACCCAGTATTTTGTTTATATATTATCGATGCAAAAAATTTCTTTTTTCTGATTACACCTCTCACTAAACTGTAATTTAAGGGTATGTTACTTTCCCTTCACGGTGAAATGCTAGCCTACTACGATTTAAAATACACAGCAAAATTGAAGAAGTCGTATTAGGGATTTTTTTACCACAAAAGTTTGTTAATAAAAGTTGTTCATAATCGCCCAAATAAGCTAAATCCAAAATTTCATTACAATCAAAAAATATTGAAGTCCAAGATGAATTTTTTAGAAAAAAAATTTTTTTCAGTATTTTTTGATTGTAATGAAATTTTGGATTTAACTTATTTGGGCGATTCTGAACAACTTTTATTAACAAAATTTTGTTGTAAAA
>JABXWE010079080.1:0-10673 GCA_014611495.1 Limonius californicus
AATCGTCTGGCGTACTCTACTCAGTAATGAAATCTATAACATTGTGATCCGACAATCGCGTGTCATTTGAACTGCACCAACAACTTTGAGTGTACAAAGTTGTTTGGAAAAGTGTCGCTAGGGGAATGGGGGGGGGGGGGTAAGCTTGCATACCACTGCCCTAGATCATCGACTATGAATTCGTTGGATTTCTTTTTCTGTGGTCATTTTAACCGCGAACCTGTTGTGAATCCTGAAGATATCGTAGTTTGTATTGACGCTGCTGTGGCCTCAATAAACGAAAATATGCTACAGTGGTTCGTGCTTCCATGATAAATCGTGCGAATGTTTGCCTTGAAATTGGAGGCAACAATTAGAACATATTTTGTGGCAACCGATGTGGACGATATTTTCTCTGCTAATATTAGTTTTTAAAAACGTTTGATTTCAATGTTAAATTTTTGTTTTTTATCAATAACTCGATATCGAAGGACAATCGGGAAATTTCCACTCTTAATTTTGATTTGTTTTAGCCCCATGGATGAAATCCCAATAGCATGAGCGTCAACTTTGAGACATCGTGTATAACGATTTCATGTGATAGTTCGATAAAGTATAAATCAAGTACTTGTCCATTTAAAAGTGATATTCCTCTTAAGATTTCTGTGCGAGTTCCACAACATATTAAATAAGAAAATGATTGTTAAAATGAGTAGCAAGTAATTTTGAACAAATCAAACTATAAAGTAGATTTAAGGCGTCCAAATTCTTGGTCTTTGTTAAACATTTTCTTTGTACTTATTAAAGTCATTATGTCTGTAGTATTTAGATTACTGCTATTTACCTTTGTTAAAATTAGAAATTGGGCTTTGTTGGGCATTATATTAGTCACTGTGTATTTGTCATGCTTTTACAAAGTAATGAAGTATTATTTCATTATCAATCTAATTAAATTTTATGACATGCGTAGAATACAAACTACTCTGCGTGGTCCACAACACAAATCCATCAAAACGGAAATTTCTATTGACTAGCTAAGAAATAGGATTTTACGCATCACTTAGCTGTTGTTATATCTACCCACCCCATATCCATATGCAGGTCGTAATAATGCAGCATGCAAAACCAATTCATGGATTTTCTGTTTACGTAATATTTGATAATTGTATTGTAATTAATTTATGCCTTTTGTTATTTAGAAATTAGCAGATCAATATAATGTTAGTAAGCTATTATGTGACGTGAACACTTCAATATACGTTTTTTAATTGTTAGTAACAATATAAGTGACATGAATTATTTTTAAAATGCTTTTTTTAAATAAATATGGACTTACCTATCTCGGAAATTCATCAGGAAGAGAAAGTGAAAGATAATAATGGAATCAAAATAAAATTTCATCTTCCTCATCATTTGTTTGAAAATGTCTACAAGATAGTACTAAATACTGGCTGCTTCCAAGAGATCTTAAATATAAAAAAATTGAAAATCAAAATGTTATCTAGCGTCTCATTACAAAGAGACGGGACCCTGAAACTGGCGCTTTCAGTGTGATTTTGCAAACTTAAAACGACATAATTTTACGATACGTAGAAAATTTACGCGAAGACAATTATGTGTATGATAAATTCATATGTTTTTAATACATGTCTTCCTTTCTTGGTTTATTAGGTATGTTGAAAAGTAATTTGGCGATTTAGTAAATCAAATAAAGTTACTTTTCCTAATACGGTTATTCTTCAAATAATATTCATTGAAACATTTACTAGTATAGTCTACTTCAAATTATGTCGTTATCCCCTTTAAAAGCGTATTTCTAGAATAAGGATTGACAAGCTACTTGTCACTCGGCTTAGAATACCGGCCGCATTCAGGTAAATTTACGTATTGTAAAGAGGCTGAGGTTAGGTAGGGGTTGTGATTCAAGCAAGAAGCTTAAATTCTCTATTTTTAATTCATTATTTAAGATTATCCTGTTTAATTGAACTATTCCTATTTATGTTAAACTCAGTAACCTATGTATCAACATTAGCTTGCATCAGTAATAAGATACTTTTCAGAGGTTAGATTAGATCGTTGCGTTATTGTCTGCCTTAATGACATAATTTTTAAATTTAAGAAGTGAACAGCGTAAAGTAGTTGTTAATGAACTTCTCTGTGAAGTAGATATTTTTTTATACTTTATTTAAAAATGTGGACACCGTGGACTGATAGCGAACCTTTAATTCAGGGGAAAATATATCAAATGTACCGAGAACAGCTTGCTTACGATAAAGTTGTTAAATTAAAGATTGAATGAAGACTGTACTGCAATAAAGTGTTTCGAAAGTACAGTGCAAGGAATTATTAAACGAACTGGATTTAAACATAAAACTACAAACAAGCTTCAAGTTATTACGGAATCAAACAGATTACAAACATGGCGCCGCGATTATCTCCAAAAGGTCAAAACATATCGCCAAGAAAATAGAAATATATGTTACTTAAGCGAAACTTGGTAAAACTTCCAAGATATTGTACAGAAAAGTTCGACAGACAATTCCAGTCAGTGTAAAACAGAATCGCCAGAAAAATAGTATTTTTTATATTTAGGTAATTTTATTATTATTAAAAAGTGTAAATAAATATTTATAGGTACCTAAATAAAATGGATATTTGAAAATGTTGAACTTTCAAATGAAACTCCCAAAGCCGGGTTTGTTATTTTACCTGTGTTTACAGTTTCGTTAAGTTTTAACCAGTTTTAACTTGAAGGAAACTATGCAACTATATTGTTTTTATGAAAATTATTTGGCAATTAAATATATTAACCAATAATTAATACACTGAAATACCCGGACTAAAAATGAGTATAGTTGAAAATTTTAATAGTTACGTTTTATTATAATTCAACCATAAGATACACTTTTGTTTAATTTATTTACTTGATACTTATTTCACCGTTTGACTATTTATGTATTCCGTCACACCTTGTATATTAAAAATTTTTTGTAATCATGCCTCGAAACAGAATTTTAACAGCGACATTGCTTTTACTAGGTGGGTGTAATATTGATAATAATATCTATAGACTTATAGTAGATGTATTTACTTAATACCTAATTTCATGTTTTTCCGTTTATTTATTCGGTGACACTCTGTATAAAACATATTAGAATCTTAAAATAATTATTTTGTAAGCAAGCCTCAAAGTGAAATTTTAATACTAACAGTTTTTTAATAAGTAAATGTAATGTTATTAATAATATCCATAGATTTTAATTTAATTTATTTGCTTCATACCTGTTTGGATATTTCAATGTTTTCCTATTTGATTATTCTGTGACACCTTGTATGAAACATTTCAAAATCTTTAAACGGTATTTTGTAATCAGGCATCAAAATAGAATTTTAATAATATCGTTTTTTATAAGTAACTATAATATTATTAACAATAACAAATTCTCATTCGATTTATTTGCTTGATACTTGTTTCAACGTTTTAATATTTATTTATTCTGCCATAAACCATATCCCGATAAAAAAAATATTTTGTGAAAATATAATTTTTTAATATATGTACTATTATTAATATCATTAGAATTTTATTTGAATTATTTGTTTGACACGTATTTCAAGGTTTTTCAATTTATTTATTCTGGCACACTTTATATAACACATTTTACAATTTTTAAAACGTATTTTGTAATCAGGCCTCAAAATAAAATTTTAATAAGTAACTATAATATTATTAATAATAACAACATTTTTTCATTCAATTTATTTGCTTGATACTTGTTTTATTTAAAGTATAAAACATTTTACAATCTTAAAAATTGTAGTCGCGCCATCTGTTAAAAGTCATAAGAACTACAACCGGATGGATGTAGTTAGCTCGTGGCAACATGGAGCTTTCTGGAATAATCTCGTCTCATTTTATGACGCATCAACAACCAGAATATTCCAGAAGTACAACGGTTGTCATGAAGATGATATTGGAAATATTGTCGGTCAGGCGACTATCATGCCGGTTGATAAAAAATACATCTTCCGGAAAATGGCTAGCTACCTTCGAAGAACTAGATTTTGCGACAGCCAGACATGTCAAGAGGATATTCAGTCGCTAGTGGTTGGACAGTGGACACATATCCACCATGGTTAGCTTACTCAAGGCCACTCAAAGGTACTTTCTGTAAATATTGTGTGTTGTTTCCGCCGTCAGCCAGCATGATGAGAGATGGTTGGGGTTCTTTCATCATCAGACCTTTCGCTGAGTACAAGGCTATGCACGATTATTGTAAAGCACATGTACAGACCCGAGGGCATAAGATTGCAATGGAACTGTAAAATCATTCATGGAAGCCGTACCAGTGGCCATCTTGCTTCACTAGTCTACGCAAAAATTACTAGAAAATCTGGACGAAGGCGTACTTATAGACTTATGCCGTTTATGCATCGAAGTAAGTAAGTAATTCACAATAATTAAAACACCATTTTGAGCATCGACCGAAAAACACGTCATACCGATCACCTATCATACAAAATGAAATAATTGATCTATGTGGCACTACAATCAGGGAACAAATCATCACAAGGATTAAGGAAGCTTACGCTTACAACATTCTGGTTGACGAAACGGCGGATATTTCGGGCAATGAACAGCTGTCTATTGGATTACGTTTCTTCGATGAAAAGGCCAACACAATCGAAGAAGAATTTTGAGGCTTTGTAGAGCTTGAAAGGCTTGGTGCTAAAAGTATTGACAAAGCCATTAAAGATTTTGTGACGAATTTTAACCTAGACCCTGATAAGTGTGTGGGGTTAGGCTTCGACGGATGTTCCACTATGTCTGGGAAAGAAGGGGGTGTGCAGGCGATCTTGAGGCAAAGGTGCAATACAGCCTTGTATTTCCATAGCTCCTCGCACAAGCTAAACCTTGTCGTGAACGACTTAAACGTTATCCTAGAAATTCGAAACTGCGTTGGAACTATCAAGGAGATAATCATATTTATTCGTGAGTCCGTTTTACGACGCAAGCTTATTGCGAACATTCCTAAATTGTGTGACACTAGATGGTCAGAGAAGTATAACAGCATCCGTGTTTTTAAGGATCACTTCGTCGATATTGTTGAAGCATTAGAGACATTAGCTGAAGAAGGTAATGCAGCAACAAGAAAAAATGCATATCAACAGCATGCACGGGCGTGCAGATCTTCAGTTGTTGTGTCAGTAGCATTAATTGCGAAGTATTCCTGTATACTGGAACCCGTAGCAAATACACTTCAATTGAAGGTACATGACATAGTTAAAGCTAGCCAGCACATTGAAACTATTCTCGTCATGTTAAGAGAACATCGGGAAGATGCGGTGAACGTCACAGCTAACGTTTTGAAAGAAACAGGCGACATTGCAAAGCATTTGAATGTTGATATAACCGCCAATCGCGTTGCTGGCTGACAAACGCATAGCAGCAACCCTCCAGCTGGAAATCCATCCGAATTTTGGAGAAGTCTCTAATAATTCCTTACTTGGATTCCATCATATCATCTTTAGAAGTCAGATTTTCTGCAGACAAATCGCCTGCATTGTCATTGCCCATTTCCATCCAAGTAACATGAGAGATGTTTCATTGGAGGAATGGAATGAAAATACTTCATCTCGTACAGTTATTTACAATTTGGAAGGCATCGACGGAGAAAGAGAATTGTGTTCAAAATGTGAAATGAGGTAAAAGAAGCATCAGATATCAATGAGGTTTTATAAAGGAGCGAATTGTTTTTTCCAACCATTAGAAAGACGCTACTGATTTTGCTTTCACAGCCCTGTACAACAAGCACTATAGAGCGTTCATTCAGCTCCTTCCACACAATTAAAACATGGCTTAGAAGCACTATTGGTGAGAATAGATTAAATGGGTTAGCCATGCTAAGCATTCATCGTCAATAGACTTTCGCAAACAAAGAACAATTACTGAAAGCTGTAGTTAGAAAATTTGCAGCAAATCCTCGCAAACAACTGTTCAAAAATGCCCCCCCTCCCATGGATCCCCTACCCCAATGAAAGAAGTTGGATTCAGAAAACTGTCCCCCTCTTCCGTTTTGAGCTGAATGCGCTCTTAACTCGAGATCGAGCAAATCTTCAGATGCAGCTAATGAAGAAATGTGCCAAAAAGTTGAGGCTGGACGATTGACGTTTGAGAGTTGCAACTAAAGCGTGATTACTATTAAATCGTCGCCTGCAGTTAATTAAGTACACCTAGCTGCAAGTGATATTTTGGAAAATACTTAACAATTTTAATATCTAGGCGGCGTTGCCTAGCTATAGCTGTTAATCTTTTGTATTTAGTTGTTTAGTTGTCAAGATGCCATCAAAAGAAGAAAGTGTTCGGGAGTTAATTTTGCGTAAATGAACGGATAATCCTTCATCTTGTGCAACTTTTTACAATTTGGAACGCATCAAAAGAGAAAGGAAATTGTGTTCAAAATGTGAAATTAGGTAAAAGAAGCGCCAGATACCATTGAGGTTTTATAAACGAGCGAATTGTTTTTTCCAACCATTAGAAAGGCGCTACTGATTTTGCTTTCATAGCCCTGCACAACAAGCGCTATAGAGCGTTCATTCAGCTCTCTTCGCTGCATTAAAAGAGACCTTAGAAGCACTATTGATAAAAATAGGTTAAATTGGTTAGTCATGCTAAGCATTCATCATCAATGGGTTTTTGCAAACAAGGAACAATTAGTGGAAGCTGTAGTTAGAAAATTTGCAATTAATCCTCGCAAACTACTGTTCAAAAATTAATTTTATTAATAAATAGTGTTTTTCTTCTGTAATTGTGTATTATTGCATGCCCCCCCACCCCGGACACCCTTTCCTCATGAGAGAAGTTGGATTCAGAAAGTTGCCCCCTCCCCTTACGTTTTGAGCTTGATACGCCCTTGCATGAATAATTATTGCATTTATTATAAATTACTGAGGGAGTATATATTTTTTCCAATTTGTTGAAGAAAATCTGAAATTTAAAAACGATTTTTGCTATAGCATGCTTGAAATCAACATGTTTGTGCAGTTATATTTTGAATATAAGTATCTTAAATAAACTGTCAGGATACTTATCAACTACATGAATACTATTTCTTTAAATCTTACGGGCAGTTTGTGATGCACTTAGTTCATTAACCACTACTACTACTACTAGTTGTAACAAGTAATGCTATTGATTACTATTAAACTTGTTTGTAGTTATTTAAAATTAATGTAACTTTATTGTTTTGTTATTTATTTACCAGTGTAATTAACATAACTGATTTGCTACCTCACGGTAATAACAATACCGGTATTGATCGTCACACAAAATTACCAACAAATGATGAATGCACACAGTAGACATTTTTTGTTTGTTTAAAGACGGTATGTAGTGTTGTTGAGGAACCTTCGGTAAGTATGTGAAAACAGAAAATACCATTTTTTGGGATTAGTTTTGTAAGTTGAATTCTCAATATTTTTAATTTGCTTAATTCCCATAATACATGTAGTGAAACATAAAGAGAATTATGTGATTATTAATTTTGAATATTAACTTCACTGATTGGTATTGATATCAGTATTCATTCAATATTTAATATTTAGAAATTCAAATAATTGTTGTTTAAAAATATATGTGATAATAAAACCTTTCTTTGATAGCTGGACTTGATTATTAATTTTGTATTAGTTTCACTGCAACGTTGCTAATTTTTTTATATGTTTTACATCGGAATCTTGAAAAATTGACTTGATTTTAAGGCTGGTAACATTGGTGTTAGCCATCTGTGATTGGGTTAGGTAATTCAACATTGTTACAAGTAAATATTTGCAAAAGAACCTCTTTATTTCAGATCATTCTGTACAATTTTGTACAACAGTAAAAAATAATTGGTGTAGAACATTAATGTAAAGTAAAAGTAATTATTGATTTCAGATTTAACAAGTAGTACAGATAAATAAGTTAACTTTCAGAAAGACTGGAGTATTTGTAGGAATAATAAATAAATTTACGTGAAATATAAAATAAAATCGTCAGATAATTTCAATAGCTCTATTATTTATATAATATGTATAATTATGTATATATTATAGTTATAAAAATATATTTATTTTAAAAATGGACGGATTTACTATTCCTATACATAATTGTAGAATGATATAAAAATACTTTAATATTAAACAACTTGCAAATATCCTATATAAAATAAAATCCAAGAAGCTGTAAATGTTTTTTGTGATTTTTACATGGGACTCACATAATATAAAACAACGGAACAACGATAAGTTACATAAACAAAATACCTTTTCACTTCTATTTGATGCGCATACTTCTTTGCTTGTTCATGTTGGTAAGCATAAGGGATATGTAGGATGTCAGCAGATCGTCCATCTTATAACCTAAGGAAGTTTCGCATAACAGTTTGGAACCTCTGACTAAATTACCAATAGTCATGTGAAAGTATGTATTGCCCGAGGACCAGTTGGATATCCTCGTGAAAGGATGCGTTACTAATATCTCCTGTAAAAAAAATAAAATGTGTTTGAATAAGTTAACAATGCTATCAATTTGCGAAAATGATCTTATTATGAAGTATTGTAAACCAATCTATTGTTTATAAAGAAAAAGGCACCGACAAACATTTTTTACATAGAATACTGAATATTTACGATGTTTTTTCGTCCTTATGAATTACCTCTGCAATTAACCATTTAAAACAATACACTTTGTTTTCTCACGCTTGCAATAAAAATCAAGTAATTAAAAGATTATGTAGTTTCCTGCTATTATTCACATATCTCCAATCATTTGCTCTTAATTAATTCATTATTATTTCAAATATGGTTTGTTTATAAATATTTTTAATTTGTTCGTAATTATCTTAATTAAGACCTTTAGAACTACTTAGCCATTTGTAAACAATATATCTACTTATTAATTAAATTTACTTTGTTGGATTTTAAATCAACAAAAATAATTGCCAAACGACAACCGTAACAAATTCTTTTCAATACATTGAAATGTCAATACATTAATTTTGTTTTTATTATTTTCTTGTTGATAAAATATGTCTTAGGCACTTGGACACATTGTGTAAGAATGCAATTATGACATGAAAACCTCGGCCATAAAACATGTTTGTTTTGGAGTTTGTGGGAAGCCTCTGGTATTTTGATGTAAGAACTACATAAAAACATTTGTTAGATACATTAAACGCAGAAGAAATGTAAATTAAAAATTTAACAAATTCCTGAAAATTTCCCACAGCAATTGGAAACAATTAAAAAAGCCTTTTACATGCTTCGTTTTTATGATTGCAGTTATTTGTTAAAACATATCACGTTAAAAAATAATGGATTGAGATAATAGTTAAAACATGTATTGTAATCCACTACCTATGCTGTTTTTAACATTGCATACAAATATTTTGTTGTTTCTCATGGCTATTGTTTAATTACGACAGTTGTGGACTTTAAAAATAGAACAAAGCGAATTTGTTATAAATGTTTTAACCACAACATTAAAACGTGGGGGATTTGAAATGACAACTCTAAGGCCGTTTTACATGTCCATGTTTACTTTTCAACGTACAAGCACAGAATAAATACCTACCGTAGGTATTTATTCTGTGGTACAAGGCTGTTCAAGATTTTATAAAATGACAACATTGATGATTTACAGGGCAAGCCAGCTAAGTTATCCCCCCTTAAAAGTGGTTGATGCAACCTAACATACATACGAGAGGGTATTGATAAGTACTTAGCCTGTCATATAAAACAGCACAATATTTTAAAACAAAATTTTATTTATTTAACATAATCTCCTTTAAGTCTTATACATTTAGCAGAACATTCATAAAGTAAACCGAAGCCATAAAAAAAATCTTTGTTTTGGTCTGCAAACCACTCCTCAATATTGCTTCGTCATTTGTCGAAAATCTTTTACCTTTCAAATGTGTTTTGAGTTTTGGGAACAAATAATATTCTGACGGTGCTAAATCCGGAGAATAGGGCGGGTGGTCAACCAATTCAAACCTCAATTTTTGTAGTGCAGTCAAAGACTTGTGAGCAGGAGCGTTGTCTTGCAAAAAGAGCACACCTCTGGCAAGTTTTCCGCGGCGTTTTTCCACAATTTTCTTACGTAATTTAATTAGCAACTCAGTATAATATGCTCCCGTGGTAGTTCTATCCCGTTCCAAATAATCTATCAGAATTAACCCATCTTTGTCCCACAAACTGAAGCAAGAATCTTGCCAGCCTGAACACGAAATTTTTTGGGTCGTGGGGAACCAAGATGCTTCCACTGTTTGGACTGCTCTTTAGTCTCTGGGTCATAGTGATGGATCCACATTTCGTCCATAGTAACAAGCCGATCCAAAAAGTTTTAGGAATCTTCTGCAAAACGGCGGCAGATTTCCTGTGACATTGTCAATCGAACGCACTTCTGATCAATGTTCAAGCATCTTGGAATCCATATGGCCGAAAGCTTTCTCATACCCAAGTCGTGATGAATGATGTGACACACACGTTCATAGGAAATGTGCAATGCTTCTGCAATATTCTTAATCCCAATACGTCGATTTTCTAAAATCATATCATGGACAGAATCAATGTTTTCCGGAGTGGTCACAGAAATTGGTCTTCCAGGGCGGTGCTCATCTTTCACATCTGATCTTCCTCTTTTATATTCCGCA
>JABXWE010079207.1:0-11388 GCA_014611495.1 Limonius californicus
AATAGTTAACAATAAATGTTTGTTCTTGTATCTAGCACATGCAATTATTCGTGTCCACAACTATCACACTATTAATTGGTGGCCTATTGCAGTGTTATTAAAACCTCAGCAAATACTTTTTAAAATCACCAAAACCTACGAGAACACATATTGATTCAACAATTAGGATTTGGAAACTGAGGAAGGATATTTTGTCTTGTACAGTTTCCGATCGAAGATTAAATCAAGTAAGGGAATTCTGCACAAGTCGAGCTATCGAAGCCAGTATTACAAGGGTCAGCGTAAGTTGTCATTTTGCCATTTTTTAGGAGATATGGAACGCTTTGTCTCTGTTAGAAACTATAATGAACAGAGTATTAAATAAATCGTTGGCAGTCAGTCTAGGGAAAGAAACTTTCATTGCCAAGTCAAGTAAAATATTCAGCATGCTCGTTCGGTGCTATTTATTTTATTAATTAATAGCTTATGTATTATTTGACATGTAATTTACCACCGATCAAAGATGCCAAACATAATTTAACGTCTTTAAATAATTTAAGTGTCTGCAACGGCACAAAATTTATACAGCATCCACAAACGAATAAAGTATTTGTCTATGACTAACGGCAGTTAAATAACTGCAAAAAAATAAAGTAATTTTGATTCTGTGTCTGAAAAGAAAACTTTGGGTTATTTCTATACATATGTAGTAATAGGAAGCTTATTCGGAAGCCTTTTAAATATTGCTGTCGGATGAAGGTCATAGTCAATTTGGTGCATTGTGAGGGTGTATTAGTGGTTGATGAGCTACCTACACGCTACTTCACCGCGATTCTATAATTGTATTCAGTTGTACTATAATAATGCGCTAGTGCGCATAGTGCTCGCTATGATTTGTTTTTTTCCATGCAAAAAACGAAAACGTTGCCGCAGTTTACAGTCAAATATGAGAGGTTTATGGTTCATGAGTGAAGGAAAGGTTAGACACTAGTGTAGAAATTTTAGTGATAGTCGAACAAACCTGCACGATGATTAATGAACCGGGAGACCTGTTGTCAATGACCGACTTATAGAAGAAGTGTACAACAAAATTCGTGAAGATCGACGTTTCCCGATTTCAGACGCGGGCGCTTATTTTTCTCAAATTTCACGTGCGATACTGTATGCAATTGTTACAAACAGGATACAGGACCGCAAACTTTGTGCGAGATGGGTACCAAAGAAGTTTATCGATGTGCACAAAATAAATAAATTGCTTATGGGAAATTATTGCAGGGAGACCCGAAAGTAGTTCCGCACCCTGCTGCCACTTTCCCCCTGTTTAAAGTAGTTAGTGACGTGGCGCACTAACCCAGGGGGGCCGGCGGTTTTAGGTACTCTCCGAGGCCCATCGTTGCTTAACTTTGAGTGCTATTTTACCAGTACTCGCGCTTGCCCGCCACGCTGCTGCCCTGCCGATGTTCACAAAAACCAACGAATGGCCTTTGCATTGACGTTGTGACTGGGGACGAAACTTGGATTTCGTAGACAAATGTTGAAACGAAACAACTATCGATGCAATGGAAGGAAGCGAGTTACCCCAAAGCCAAAAAGTTCAAGCGTACGGTCTAGAACTGAAAATATATTGCTACTGTTTTTGGGTTGGAAAGGTGTACTGTTATTTTGAATTCCTGGAATGTGGTATGACATGCAGACGTGTGTATATATATATATATATATATATATATATATATACTATATATACACCTTAAGAAAGTTGAAAAGGGCTATTCAGAGTGCAAGACTACCTAGGAGTCGTGCTTTCGCACGATAACGCCCGACCGTACGCTGTGGCTCGCAATGTGCAACTTATTGAGCAATTCAATTCGGGCATTTTTTTAAATCTTCTACACAGTTCCGACTTGGTGCCGAGTGGCTAGTACCTCTTCCTCCATCTTAAGAACTATTGAAGAACCCGCGACCGTTTCCTCAACGACGACGGTACAAAAGTGGTTGTTGTCACAGGCGACAACCTTCTATGAGGAAGGTATGCAAAAACTTGAACCGCGATATGACAAGTGTTTAAATTCCAATAGTGAAAATGTAGAAAAATAGCTTAGGAGTGTATTTAAGATTAAGCATAATAATTTTTTTAAATTTAAATTTTTATTTTACGGCCGATCGCACTTGATTCCCGAATAAGACTCTTATACAGGGTTTTTCAACGAAAAGTAGCCACCCTCAGTATCTTTCAAAACAATTTTTTGGTTAAAAATTGCCAAGACATGGCAACAAAGACAGCAAAGGGGACATCTTTTTACCTAAAATCCGGACGTCTGTCATCAACCCCTTAGCCGCCACAGCCACCCCCACCAAAATTTCAAATGGCACCATACCATGTGTGACACATAGTTGGAAAGGTTATTTCATAAGGAATTCATCCTACTATTTATTTTTTTTTATTCGCCTGAAATTGGGACATAAAAAAATTAAACACTATATTTTGTTTATTTCGGTTAAGCTGCTGAATATAGCAGTACCTAGATGCTTTTGTTTCATCTTTTGTTTTTTCATCTGTCAGTCAACATTCAGTTGATTTTGAATATTATAAAAGTGTCAACATGGTTTACACCACTGCCGAAAGAATCGAGATTGTGCGTTTTTATTTCAAAAATAACGACTGTGCAAGAGCCGCAACGCCGTTCGAGAATTTTTGAACAATCGGTTTCCTGGACGATGGATTGGAAGACGTGGTCCCATCGAATGGCCGGCTAGATCACCCGACCTGTCTCCGCTGGATTATTTCTTATGGGGGCATTTGAAATCCAAAGTATATGCAACACAGCCGGCCAATATTGAAGATCTTAGGCAGAGAATAGTAGAAGAATGTCGACAATTGACACCGCTAGTTCTCGCAGATGTTCGTTCTCTCTTTCAAAGTCATCTGTACTATTGTATGGAAGTTAACGGAAGTCACTTTCAACAATTACTTTAACGGTAATTGCTCTATTCAGCAGCTTAACCGAAATAAACAAAATATAGTTTTTAATTTTTTTATGTATCAGTTTCAGGCGAATAAAAAAAATAAATAGTAGAATGAATTCCTTATGAAATAACCTTTCCAATGATGTGTCACACACGGTATGGTGCCATTTGAAATTTTGGAGGGGGTGGCTGTGGCGGCTAAGGGGTTGATGACAGACGTCCTGATTTTAGGTAAAAAGATGTCCCCTATCTTTGTTGACATGTCTTGGCGATTTTCAACTAAAAAATTGTTTTAAAAGATACTGAGGGTGGCTACTTTTCGTTGAAAAACCCTGTATAGAGGAACCATTAACAGATCAGCGAATAGGTCCAGAATAGATACCCATAGTTCAAGAAGAAATAGGATCGGACATCACCAAGGAAGAAATAGCATATGCCTCGAATAAAATGAAGAGTGTTAATAGCCCTGGACCCGATGAACTTCCCAGCGATATCCTCAAAATTATTGACGAAGAACATATGAACGTCTTGCTAGAACTTCTCAATAAAATATGTAGCTCAAGAAATATCACTGAAGAATGGCTACTCTCAGTTTTCATCTGTTTGCCCAAGAAACCAAATGCCAAAGAATGTCAGGACCACCGTACCATCAGCTTGATACCACAAACATTGAAATTATTCTTAAAAATCATCCACAATCGTATATATCAAAAAGTAGACATGGATATCACGGAAACTCAATTTGGATTCCGGAAAAGCTTTGGAACAAGGGAAGCCTTGTTCTAGTTCAAAGTGCTGGTTCAAAGGTGTCTAGAAATTAACCAGGATGTGTATGTGTGTTTCATTGACTATCACAAGGCGTTCGACAAAGTTCGACACGACCAGTTAATAAATATTCTCAAAATTAAACATAACTGTCAAGCTGACAGATTGCATTCGAAAAATCGACGTTGTTTTTTGTGAAATTCAAGCGTATTTCAATGTGATTTGCGATCCTGCAGCTGTCACACGGTGGATGTTAACCCAGAGCACCCGACTGAGTCTAAAATATAGTTGCCCCTTGAGTTTCAACGAGTAAGGACATTCCGATATCGCTGAGGTTTAAGTGCGCGACATAGCGGCAAGTGCGGCGAAAGGCCAAGTGATTAAAACAACCAAGTAAGTGAACACAAATAATTTTTACAATAAACATTACGCGCGGCCTAATCAAACAAAATGAGCCATCCTTACGGCTTTAATTCACTTTATACTAATCAGAATGGTCAAATGCAGCAGTCAACGACCGTCCAGTTCCTATCTTATCAACAACAAATTCTGCAACAATCAGCATCGCCGGCGCTATCTTTCCCACAAATGCAAATGAGCTATCAGCTGGCAAACAATCAATACCCTTTCAATAATCAACAAGTCAATAAAGAATAATCATGAATGGCAGGTTATGAAAAAAAGGAAACGAAACAATATGCAAAAAACAATAAATGATGCTGGATCACCCACTTTAATAACAACCAATAGGTTTGAGCCTCTAACAAACGAAACTGTTGTAGAAACTGTGAATACTATGAGTCAAAAAGAAAAACCTCTGGATATATCGAAACCTCCTCCAATATTCATTTATGGAGTAGTAAATTAAAAAAAATGGCCGAAAACTTATCTAAAGTCACATCAGAAGGAACATATCAAAGTAAAGCTTTAGCTAACGATACAATCAAACTAAATGCAAATACCCCAGATACGTATAGGAAGCTTATAACAAACCTGAATGATGAAAAAATCATCCACCGCACATACTAGATGAAGGAGGATAGAGCCTATAGAGTAGTTATTCGTAATCTCCATTACTCTATTCCAATCTCAGATATAAAAGAAGAGCTGGAAGCAAAAGGACAAAAAGTTCGCAATACTATAAACATTAGACATAGAGTAAGCAAACTACCATTAATGCTATTCTACGTTGATCTTGAACCACAACCAAATAATAAAGATATATAATCTTCAATACCTAAGCAACATGCAAGTCCAAGTAGAACCACCCAATAAAAAGAAAAGTATCATTCAGTGTACAAGATGCCAAAAATACGGACACTCTAAATCGTATTGCACAAGGCCTTACAAATGTGTGAAATGCGGAGGCAACCACATCTCAACAGCATGTCAGAAACCCAGAGAAACGGCTGCTAAATGCGCACTCTGTGAAGGAAATCACACTGCCAATTATAAAGGGTGCACAGTCTACAGAGACTTGCAAAACGCAAGAGGCAAACCTGCAAACGTGAATCGTCAAATTCCAAATCATTCCATTTTGCAGCTTGCAGATAATCCCCAACAGGATATAAGAACCAATCAGTAATATGCTGGAGCAATACATGGAACTATTATGCAAAACCAACCGATAAACCTAGAAACTCAACTGAATACTTTTCTCAGCGAATTCAAGTCGATGTTCTCCCAACTTATCAATCAGAACAGTATGATATTAAACATGCTGTCTACTGTTATTAACAAAATCACTAACTAATGGACCTTTCTTCAATTCGTATTTGTTCATGGAACGCCAATGGTTTAATTAACCATAAAATAGAATTAATTAATTTTCTTCACTACAATAAAATTGATGTGTTATTGGTTTCGGAAACACACTTTACCGAAAGGTCGGTATTACGAATACCTCAGTATACAATCAATCACAATAATCATCCTGATGGAGCAGCCCATGGTGGCGCTGCAATTATTATTCGTAACAACATAAAGCACTAAGATATTCCTATAAACCAAACAACTAAAATACAAGCAACAATTATCCATATCAAAGCACAACCGTGGTCATTTGATATAGCTGCAATATATAGTTCACCCAGGCACGCAATCTCAACTGAAGAATACGAAGAACTTTTTCAACAGTTGTGAAACAAATTTATAATAGGAGGTGATTGGAATGCCAAGCATACCGACTGGGGGTCAAGATTAACAACCACAAAGGGTAGAAATCTGTTAAAAGCCATTAATAACAAAAACTGTTCATATCTTTCGACCAGAGAACCAACCTATTGGCCAACAGACCCAAATAAGCTACCGGATCTAATTGACTTCTTCGTTCTCAAAAGTATTTCACCAAACTATCATAATATTGCATCTAACTGGGATCTCTCATCCGAGCATACCCATATAATTGCCACACTTAGTACTCATGTCATCTGCCTACCTGTAAGCTCATCTCATCCAAAACGGATTGGGATGCCTTTAGAGCATATATCGATGAACATCTTAATATTAATCTTAACCTAAAACATCCCGATGATCTTGACACTGCAACTAACTACATCACTTGTGTAATACAAGAAGTAGCTTGGAAATCTACGCCAATGACAGGTCGAGATATGATTCCCACAAACAACACACCTTTACACATCCGCGAACTTATTGCAAAAAAAAAGGAGGGCCAGAGGGATATGGCAAAGAAATCGAAACCCTATTGATAGGAACACACATAACAGACTTACAAGGCAACTAAAGTCGGCGTTGCAAGTAATCAGAAACGCTACGTTTGAAACCTACATTACTGCGTTATCAAAAGAGGACCATTCCATCTGGAAAGCGACAAAAAAATTCAAAAGGCCAGTGGCCCACATCCCTCCATTAAGAAAACAAGACGGTAGTTGGGGGAAAAGTGAACCGGAAAAGGTAACAATCTTTGCGGAGCATCTATCAACAGTGTTTAATCCACCTCAAGCAAATAACAATAATAACGATCAAGAAATTGAGAATTTCCTGGATAGTCCCTGCCCAATGACGTTACCTATTGAGTCTTTCTCCCCGGCGGAGTGAAACACGAAATTTCTATTGGCAAAAACTATAAAGCTCCCGGGTTTGACTTGATCTCAATTCTAATACTTAAAAACAACTTCCTAGAAAAGCAATAGTATTGCTGACTACCATCTTTAATGGTATGCTAAGGCTGGCATACTTACCAGTAACTTGGAAGTTCGCCTAAATAGTAATGATCCACAAACCTGGTAAACCACCACAAGATGCAGCATCATATCGGCCCATTAGCTTGCTTCCAACTATGTCTAAAATTTTCGAAAGACTTCTGATGAGAAGACTAACACAGGCAGTTGATCTAAATGAAATCGTACCGTCACACCAGTTTGGTTTCAGACACCATCACTCCACTATTCAGCAAAGCCATAGAATAGTGAATGAAATACTTAAAAGTCTATGCACGGCCGCTTTCCTTGACATACAGCAAGCATTCGACCGTGTGTGGCATACCGGACTATTATACAAATTAAAGCTTACTCTTCCCACACCATATTATCGCTTACTCAAATCCTACCTGTCCGATCGTTACTTTCAAACAAAATACAGGAAACATCCGCGTATTACCCCATCAAGTCAGGAGTGCCGCAAGGTAGTGTGCTGGGACCCTTCCTCTACCTACTTTTTACTGCTGATATCCCAACTTCAGTAAGCACGAAAATAGCTACTTTTGCGGACGATACCGCACTAATTTCCGTAAACGAGAATCCACAAGTGGCCTCAGAGAACCTCCAGCACCATCTGAACCTCCTCAACGACTGGCTCGTTCAGGGAACCAACTTAAATCAGCACATGTTACTTTTACAAATCGCCAAGTTGAATGCCCTGAAGTGACAATTAATGGTATCCGACATTCCTGACATTGGATCGCAAATTAACATGGAAAGCTCACATAATAAACAAGAAAACACAAATCAACCTAAAACTGCGTCAAATGAGTTGGTTAATAGGTTGGAAATCCAAACTAACAACTGACAACAAAATTCTCTTGTACAAATGTATTATTACACCTATTTGGACATATGGAGTTCAGCTTTGGGGTTGTGCTAAACCTTCAAATACCAAAATCATCCAAAGGCTGCAATCTAAAATACTAAGGATGATATTCGACGCCCCTTGGTACGTCAGTAACAAAACTCTACATGAGGACTCAGGCATTCCCCTCGTTGAACACGTAATCTGCAATCTAACCAGGAGTTACTTAAACAACCTGCCTGGACACCCAAACGATGAAGCTGGTACTTTAATCGATCCCCCAGTAGTACAAAGAAGACTAAGCAGAAAATGGCCTACAGATGTGGACCCATAGCAAATTAAACGAGACCTCTCAAGCTAATTACATAAATAGTAATTAAATTCGGAGTGTAGTCACTGGACTACTTCTCCCTTCATTGTACATTCGTTAAACTAATTTACTTATTGCTATGTAAAGCAGATTGTAAATTTCCGACAATAATAATAAAAAAAAAATAAACATCTGGATTATAGACACTTCAAATCATATCAAATTTATACTACAGCCAAAACTCGACGGTATGCGTTGACAAATTAACATCAGATGAGATAGAAATAAAAGAGGAATGAGACAGGGGTGTGTTCTGTCACCGATGCTTTTCAATGCATACCCCCAAGAAATTTTCAAAAAAGCCCTTCAAGGAGAAATAGCTGGTATTAAGGTTAATGGAATACCCATCAATAATATAAAATCCGCGGGCGATATGGTGATTCTGGCAGGAGGTATCGAAGATCTCCAAAGATTGATGAATAAAGTAGTTGAGTGTAGTGAAGAGTATGATGTAACACTAAACATTAAGAAGACGAAATTCATAAGGATTTCGAAGACATATCGTAATAATGAAAACCTTATTGTCAACGGAAAGAATATCGAACAGGTTGAAAAATACAAATATCTTGGTGCAAGTGTGAACTCCAATAACAACTAGACCAATGAAATCAAAATTAGGATCGAAATAGCACGATATAATTTCATGAAAATGAAAAAAGTACTCTGCGGTAGAAACTTGAGTCTGCACTTGAGGGTTCGTTTAGTTAAACGCTACGTCTTTACCACTCTTCTCTACGGGGTCGAAGCATGGACCCGCAATGCAGCAACGCTCAAGAAATTAGACCCGTTCAAAATGTGGGTCTACAGAAGGATCCTCAGAATATCGTGGACGGACCTAATAACTAACGTAGAAGTTCTGAGGAGAATGGGTAAACAAAAAGAAATTACAGATACGATAAAGAAGTCAAAACTACAGTATCTTGGACACGTTACAACAGGAGACAGGTACGGTATGCTGCAGCAGATAATACAAGGAAGAAGAAATGTAGGAAGAAGAAGAATCTCGTGGCTGCGTAATCTGAGGAGATGGTTTCAATGCATTTCTGGGGAACTTTTCAGAACAGCAGCCCCAAGGAGTAGAATTGCCATGATGATTGCCAAGTTTCGATCTGAAGACGGTACCTAAAGAAGAAGATGAGATTAAGAGTGTACTTTCTCAACTTTCGCGTACACTGCTTTCCTGACAACCTGGGAGCTCTATTCTCCTAGCAGTATCAACCGTTTTGCCATTGCGTGTAAATGGTTGCCCACTTCTACATGCTGATTCGGCACGATATATTTCAAGCAGTTTTGTACTAAATATGAGTCTCAATCCAAATAACTTTGATTCCAATGCAAAATAACATTCCATCATAAATGTCTTTTTTTGATACGTGTAAGGCATTGTGAGGATAACAGTAAGAGGTTCGTAAAGATACTTGCGTGTTAGCTTCAAATTGAATTGCGTAATAGTTATGTTTGTATTAAGTGCGCAAAATGAGTGTTTTTTAATGGCGCATGAGAATGTTAGTTTTAGTCGAGACCGTTAGGTCGAGACTCAAAACTCATTTGAAAGCGCCATTAAAACACGAATTGTGCACGAAATACAAACAACTTTTTTTCTACAGCAGTCAAAAAAATAAGAAAGTAACAGTAATAATTATTTTCTCGATTATTTCCAAAAAATTCTCTGATATTTCAAGTTACCACTGAGTTCATATGGTTACGATGGTAACAATCTAATTTCGTGTTCATAGTGAAAAAAATAGTAGTTTTTTTAAAACCGGCCAGAAATTAGTACTTTCCGGTTTATTTTTAGGTCAGAAAATCTCATTTTGTCGGACCGGGCCAGAATAGTTATTTGTATACTTAGGCCGCGAAATCATTCTTTAACGTACCGAGAGGAAGATTGCCGCCGAGGCCGCTTGCGGCCGAGGCAAGGCAACCTCGAGGTCGTTAAAGAATGACGCGGCCGCAGTATACACAACATTTTTTGTGCAATTGTGTAGAATCCTCAATAATTATTGATGAAATTTAAAAAATTATAATTTTCGGCGTAAATAGAAAGACGGGCGGCTTTCATGTTACCATGACAATGAGATAAATAAAAAATAATTTCTAAAAACTGTCCATTCTCATGTGTCAAAATAAATATGTATGTATGTATGACATTCAGTTTAACGGCCGTCGCTATGACAGCGGCCGCGAAAGTAACTTTTACGGCCGTCGCTAATGACAGCGGCCGCGAAAGTAAATTTTACGGCCTGCATGGCGTACGCGAAATTGTTACTTCGCGTACAATTGCACAAAAAGTTATTGTGAGAGTCCGGTAAAAGCTTTTACCGGACTCATTTTTATTTATCAATTGGTTTCTATAGTAACCGGTATTTTTTAAAACTATAAAATAACTTGACATATTTTGACGTTTAGTTGAAAAGGTGACATAATAATAATAATATGAAGTTTATGGTACAACAATGCCCGTTTTAAAAAAAATATTGTACGTAACACGTCCCAAAAGTCCATTTACTGGACTCGCGGGCTTGCAAGACTCGCCTGCGGCTCGCCCTGCAATTTGCCCACTCGTCCAGTAAAAGACCACTTTCGGGACTTGTTACGTAATAGTAGTTTACGTAACAAGTCCCGAAAGTGGTCTTTTACTGGACGAGTGGGCAAATTGCAGGGCGAGCCGCAGGCGAGTCTTGCAAGCCTGCGAGTCCAGTAAAAGCACTTTTGGGACGTATTACGTACAATATTTTTTTTAAAACGGGCATTGTTGTATGTTTGTTCATATCGTGTCCGGGACTTCGACGGTAATAAATCAAACGTTGCTTGGGTGGCCGCCTTAACAATTTCATCTGGTATAATTTCATCTTCCATTAATTCACAATCAAATGCATCATTTTGAATATCCATTTTATAATAAATGTCACGTTTTCAACTAAACGTCAAAATATGTCAAGTTATTTTATAGTTTTAAATAATACAAAACAAAACTCGGTTACTATAGAAACCAATTGACCGCTATCTTAGACTAACTATTTTATTATTTTTTTCATTAAAGATAGGCCGGAAAGTAAATAAAAATGAGTCCGGTAAAAGCTTTTACCGGACTATCACAATAATTTTCTGGCTCGGTCCGACAAAATGAGATTTTCTGACCTAAAAATAAACCGGAAAGTACTAATTTCTGGCCGGTTTTAAAAAAAATATTTTGTGTGCAACTGTCAAAAAAACGTCACTTTTTTTTTCTTGATTTTGAGTCGTGAAATAGCATATTTGTTTATAGTTAAATAAAGTCT
>JABXWE010079308.1:0-17652 GCA_014611495.1 Limonius californicus
TTGATATCCCTGGGGATATAGAAAACTAAAACATAAATAAAAACAGTATACATAGATGTAGATAATTTATTTAACACAAGATAAATGTTAAGGAAGAATGTACCGTAACAGATTTGTAATTATTTATTTAACTAGTCTGTCAATCACTAAAAGGGTAACGAATCAATAACTATAATTCATCACTAATTTTTTACATTCTTTTTGAATAATGTAAAATTTTATCTATATAACACGATTTTAGGGGCGATCAAATATGTATTTTATAATCCAATATAGAAGACAATCAGCTAATGCATTATATAAATTATATTAATTTTCTTACTTAAAAATGTATTTCAATTATAACTTAAAAAACTGTTGGTTGTAATCACAGACACAACTGCTATAGTTATCAAGTAAAACCAACCACACTTAAATGATGTTGCTGAGAACTATTTAGTTTTGTATGGTTTTTCTGATAATTCCTCGATTTATTTCTTTGATATTTTTTAACTAAATCTACTATTTCATGTGGATGCACAGTATTACTTAAATAACTTGTTCGTGAAATATAATCGAGTTTTTTAAGGGAATCAAACTGAGTGATAGCCTAAATAACAAGCTTAATACATTTACTATTAGTATTCTCACACAATGGATTCTACTTACACGAAATGCCATTTTATCCTATTAATAAGAACTGTAAAAGCTAAAACACATTAAAACTTGAGAAAACAAACGTTAAATTACATCGACTGACACAGAACGTTAACTTCAAAATTGAATAAGAACGTTAAAATCTTAACCAATAGCAACCAAGAAATGTAGTTATTTTTGGTTTGCAATGTTAGCTATCTTGAATTCAACTGAATTTTACAGCTGACCATTTTTCTGTAGATTTTAACCATTAATATACGCATGCGCGGGTGGCGTTAACCCGTTTTAAAAAAAGTTTAATATTAGAACCAGATACAAGGCGAAAAATTTAATTAAGCTCAAGGTATAGAATAATATCACAAGATTAAGACTATTTTGTACATTTCCATGCATTGTAGACTTTACTTTTACAAAATGGTCTTCGGTTAATAAATATTTACTGCAATTAATTTTTACTTTTCCATATCGCAGGTATGGAAAAAAGTTTGTGGAAAAACTTAATTTTAGATTTTAGAGGATATGTTCGCTTTGGATCTTTCTAGAAACTCAAGAAATTGAATTTCACAAAATTTTTGTCTGTGGGTATATGTACTTACATGTGTATCTATGTACCACTTACATGTCAGTGATATATTTGAAACAGCTCAGTATGAAAAAAAATTATGCGAAGAAGCGAAGCAGAAGTTACATATTTTTTATGTATCAAGCCTTAGTATCATTCACTAGCTACAAGGTTAGACAGTTACAATTTTTTTTAATTTACTCTTTAACACTCGTTCACTAAAAAACTTTTGATGTACTAATTGACATAAACTATTTAGTTAAGTTATTTAATAACTATTGATTAATAGAATTATATATTTAATAAAGCTTAATAAGCATAGACCAATTGTAACCATTAACCATTTTCAAATTTCTAATAATTTCAAATAGGTACTTTCGAAAAGGATAATGTCTTGGAAGATCTTCAAAAACCTGTTTTTTATTTATTTAAAAGTCTGTATCTAAATCCTTATATAAATCTTCGAAATTTTAAGTTTAGTGCTTTTTTGAGCAATCGCCACAATAAATTCGTTTGCGTTGTTATATGTACAATGGCGTACAAAAAATGGAAACACCAACATTAATCCGGTCACAGTATAAATATCTACGAATGCAGTAGCGAAACTCGCGCGTATTACTGGTGCTAGATTTTTGTGCGCATGCGTAGGTAGCGCCATGTTCGAAAGCAGTATCAGTCTTGGGTGTTCCCAATCTCAGCATAGTAAAACGTGGTATCACTACTGTTTTACTAGTTTTAAAGCGCTGTAACTAGTTTGTTTTAGTATTAGCGCTAATTAGAATTTTTTACAAAGTTAATTGTTTTCATATTTTACATATTATAACATAATGAGTAAAAAGAAGGGAGGTCATTGGTGTTCGGCACCTAATTGTACAAACAATTCAAATTTAAATAAAGATGTGAGTTTCTTTAATTTTCCCAAAGACAGTTTACGGTAAGTACGAATTATAATATTTATCAGTAAATTTTGTACAAACAAAACAAACAAACAAACGAAAGTGTGTAACTATAGATTTGTTTTCGGATCTAAACAGTGGGTAATTGCAAATACTTTAATATATTAATACAGGAAACTTAGCCGAAAAACTCGTGACACTGACTGCAGCGATCCGTGCGGCTTGGTGGGCCACTAAGATTTGTATTTGGCAGCTGTCGAAAACATTTGTGGCACATTTAAAGCAAATGCCATTTACTTTCTTATAGCAAAACCCTTATTTAATTAATAATATTTGATAATTATAATATTTTACTTTACTTTGTAAGTTTAATAAGTTTGTAACATTTTGTAGGGTTAGGTTTTTAACTATTAAAATGAATGTAAAACAGTAATCTGTAAATTTATTATCCAAATTTACTGAAACTTGCCCACCGAACTGCTTAGATGACGCCACTATCAATGTCTCGCATTTCATCATGCTAAACTTATATGAGTTTCCTGTATTAATATATTAAAGTATTTGGTAATTGCAAGCAGAAGGAAAGATCTGCTTAAAAGAGATGCTGCATATTTAAACAAAAACTGTAAAATTTGTAGTGTTCATTTTGAAGAACCAATGTTTTTAAATTTCTTTAAAAATCGTTTAAAACCCGTTGCAATACCTACCCAATTTAATGTTCCAAATTCACCGCCTATGTTAGGAATGAAAAGAAAAGATCCAATAAACAGAAAATTAAATACCATTTCTGTATCTACATCACCCACGTTTCAGAATACTACCGATACCAGCATGCCGCATGAAATTGTAGGTTTACATAATACGATATAGGTACCAAAAGAAATTACGTCCCGCAAACAGTGCCTTGGTAGTAATGGTTAAAAGTATATATGGTAGATGGAAACAACCCGTTGGTTTTTGTTTAAATAATTCTTCTTGCACAGGTGGAGAATTAAAAAAGATAATATTTAAGTATATCACTGAACTACAAAAAATTGGGTTACATGTGTGTGCTTTTGTCAGCGATCAGGGATCAAATTTTTTAAAATTTACGCAGAACTTAGGCGTTTCTCCAAAAACGCCGTATTTTACAGTAAATGATAAAAAAATATTTTGTATGTATGACACGCCCCATCTTCTGAAATCCACTAGAAACAACTTAATGAAATATGATATTCATTTTGAAGGCAAAGTTGCTTCCTGGAAGGATATTTTATCATTTTACACTGAAGATAGCAAACAAAATATAAGACTAGCTCCAAAACTATCTAACCAGCATATATATCCAAACTCTTTCAAAAAATGAAAGTAAAAGTTGCTACTCAGGTCATCAGTCACACGGTCGCAAGTGCTATATCCACATAATATGTTAGTTTGAATAAATTCCCGCACCGTGCGTCAGGTACTGCAGAGTTTTTACAAATATTTGATAAATTATTTAATATTCTCAATTCAAACTCTAAACACAGTTCTAAAATATTTAACCGAGCATGGATGGGGTCAAAGATGCAAACTGGGCATGTGCAGACTATGTTACATGTAATAAAAAATTTAAAAGTTATTAGTAGCAATGGTAAAGACGTAACAAAAACGATAAAGTGCTTGACTGGTTGGCAAGTAACAATAAATGCTTTCCTTGAACTGTGGCAGTTCCTAAAGGAAAACAAGTTTGCGTACGTTTATACAAGGCGAATCAACCAAAATTCCCTGGCAAATTTTTTGGGTCTATTCGACAACAGGGTGGAAACTGCTATAATCCCACATCCAGACAGTTGCTAGCAGCGCATAAAAAATTATTTTTTAAAAATATTTTTCAACATTCTGAAAACGGAAATTGTGCGGATGATTTAGATATCCTGTTGTCAAAATGTAATGAATTGCCGGATTTGTTAATTCACAGTCGCTGTACTACAAACTCAGAAAAATCTGCACCACTATATATTTATACGGTAGATTAAATAGGGAAAACCTGCTAGCAGAAAATTCCCTAAAATATATTTCCGGGTATTTAACTGACAAGTCCTGAAAAATTCACAGTTGTGAAGATTGTTTGGATTTTTCTAAAAGCAGTTCTAACCAGAAGGACAGCACAAAATTTTACATTCATTTTAGGGCATATCAATATAAAGACAAGGACTATTTTGGCAATTTAAAAATCCCTGATATTTCATTTTATAATTATGTTGAAATATTAGAAAATCATTTTGTAACAAATTTTAATAAATATGCAGGAGGAGAAAATGTTAGTAAAAATATTTTCAATATTTTAAAGTGTATTCCTTTTGCACATCCTTGTATAAATTTTCCTGCTGAGTACATGTTAAAATTGTTTGTACGGGTTAGAATATTTTATACTTTAAAAGTCATTAACAGAAACTTTCAAGGGACTTTTGGTAAGAATCGCAAAATAATAAAAATTACTCATTTGTAATTATTATTTCATGTATTCATATTATGTTGTTATAATATAGTAATTTATGTCTTTGTTTTGATTTTCTTCTTTATTTTAAATATAATAATAAATATAACGCACGATATTATTTAATGTAGGTAATTCGTTTGTAGAATTAATTGTAATTTAGTCGTTACAAACACAATTTTCTGGATTTACTATGTTCATTTTACAATGTGTAATAATAAAATAATTATGTAATTACAAGAAGATTTTGTTTTATTTTATGGAAACATACATATTTACTTTATTTAGTGCTTGTAAAATAGGATATTCGGTGGAAATTATCATTCAACGTTGCTTTATCTGTTTTTGCTTTGTTTTTTGTTAACATCGATACTTTGAAAGTAATTACTACATATAATAGTCAGTGCATGGTTCTCGCAAAATAATGATGTTTATTTTTTCCATTATTGGTACTTGTTCTGTTATTTCTCTAATATTGTCGTTTCTTAACCTGTCCCATTTAGTTTTCCCTGCGATTTTCCTGAGATGTTTCATTTCAATAGCATTTATCTTATTTTCGTCTTTTTTTCTTAGTGTCCAGTTTTCACATGCATATGATATTGTTGGCATTGTTATCGTATTATAAATTTTCCTCTTCACCTCCATGTCTATGTCTTTATGTCCTAGTATTGTTTTGTTTATGGAGTAATATCTTCTTGTTGATTTAATTGCTCTGTTTGATATTTCGGCCTCTATTTTCCCATCCTCCGATATTATACTTCCCAAGAATTCATATGTTGTTACTCTTTCCAGTGTTGTACTTTGCATTTAATTTCTTTGTCGTTTTGGGTGTCCAACAACTGGTCGGCTACTAGTTTCATACAATTTAATTAGCCTATTTTCGTTACCTTGGTATGAACAAAAAATGTTTAAGTGGTAACTACTACTGACAAGTGTAAAATATAGCTACATGGCACCTCCTTCTTCATCTACTAGATCTTTGCTTTCAACATTTTTCATCTAAGAAATCTATTCCTTTTTTGATACGAATTTAACCGCTTTAGATTTCTACCCTGAAAGTTTGGGGTTCAATTCTCAGTACTAGAACATAGGATTTTTAACAGCTATTCTCCCTCACACGGTAGTAGCAAACCAGCAAGGTATTCTACCTAGTAAATCTTCTCTGGAGCAGAACTGCTTGCATTTCCCGTCGTCTGGACCCCAGGTTAAGCTGTAGGTCCTCCATGGCAGTTTAAACGCGATGCAGGCATAGGAGAAAAGGTCGCTACATTTGGCAAAAAATAATATAATCGAAGAAGAAACTTATAGCTTAGTATTTCTAAAGCAAACCATAATATCAATCTACGTAAAGTAGTAAGACAGAGTAAACACTGAAACCAAACTATGCATAAAATACATAATATAAATCAAATAACAAAAAATACAAAAGTTAATGTTTATCATTTAATTATAAATATCACGTATCTGTATACCAAAAAATCTTGTTCAACTATCAGAGGTGAACAACAATTATAATAATAAAAACTTATAACTTATTCTGGGAAAGTGGGCCTACTCTCCGGTGGGTAATTGTACTTCAAAAACACTTTATTAAGACCATTATCAATATACTTCCAACCTCAACTTAACAAAAAGTTTTTATTAATAATAAACTAACTGCACCAGCTATCTACTCCATCTGTACCATAAATTTTATTAAACACAATCCTCAGTGATGTAAGACAACTTTACTGGCTTATCAAAAACAAGTTATAGCAAGGTGGTTATTGCATCACCCAAAGTTCAATACAGTAGAATGAAGAATACGAAAAACAGAGCACTTGATGCTCTGCATTGATGGGTATTTTTCTTCCTTTTTTGGTTTATACATTTTAATGTGCATTTATTTCATACAACCATTAGATGTGTCATTCATTTTATGCTTAGCTTAGATTAGTACAGTTACTTTAAACACACAGATGAAGTTATTGTATTTTTCACTAACTACTTCCATAAAACACATTCAGGGAAATAAGGCATACTAACACTTCAGACACACAGCGATGCTGTTTTGCTTATAGTGAGTGATAAACAGAGTTTTTGCTTGTAATTCATGATTGATTGCAATGGATTAAAATAATACAAATAAATTAACTCTTTTTTCATTGAATATATAAGGGGTAGCTTTATTCCGCGGAAAATTTGTAATTAATATTTTAGAGAGATACATAAATATTCTTAATTTTTTTTAATTTTATGCCATAGTTTAATATTAAGCAAATTTGTGACGCCCTTCCAAATAATTGTTCTTAAGCTAAACCTTATGTAAATCTGGCCCTGTTTGTTTTCTAGTTTGTAAGTTATCCAATTATTTATTAATTTGTCCACCAATGCATATGGCGAAAGAAAAATCTCTTAAACAAATGTACCCAAAAAGCAGACCCGGATTAAGATCTCTGATGCTCTAAGCACAGCGCTGAACCGAGAGCCCAAATTCATAAAAGTATCCTCTTCTTAAACTTTGTCGACCTAAAAAAAAAGGGCAGCTTCAAAATTTGTCAAGCATAAAAATTCGGTTGTACCCACTTCTGTCCTAAAAACGTGCCTATATTGCTTAATAGTTAAACCAGCCCTGTCAAAAGCCATCACTTTTCAGAAAATTTGTTCTTGGTACCCTTTATTTTTTTGATCATCACTTTTTTCCTGGAGAGTTGTAAATGAGGGGGCCCAGAAAACTTCGCATAGGGCCCAACAGGTCTAAGTTATACCACTGTTGTATTGCGAACAAGGCATGTCGCTGCTCTTAATAAAAAGGTAAAATCCAATTTGCATATGGCACATTTATTTTATTTGCTACAACAGTCCACAGACATAGACTGTGTATTCACTAAATACAATGTTTCAAAGCATCATTCATATTATTTAAAAAGATAATTCTTTAAACTAAATAGTAAATCAGTTATTACATTGTTGGGCAGGAACAATCTCACCAACCCACTTTAAGTAAGCTTCATTTCCATTGATAATTGGCAGGGCTATCACTTCACAAACCGTATAAGGGTGATTCTTTTTAACATATTCTGTTAATTCATCAACTTTTGACGTTCTACTTTTAATCATCATCAAAACTTCAGGATCTTCGTTTATTTTACCTTCCCATTCATAAACCGAAGTAATTTTTGGAATGATGTTTACACATGCAGCTAATTTATTGGTTACGAGGCCAAATGCCAACTTTTTCGCATCTTCTTCAGTAGGTGTTGTTACATATACCACAGAATGAGTACCAGCCACATACGAACTATTGCTTATATTTGCTGAACATTCACCTGACATTTCTCTGGCAAGAATTAAGTTTCTTCGGAACAATCTATAATAGAATAGGAAAATTACTTTGATTCTAAACAGGGTTTTAGAGATAAAGTAAGTTGTAGTGGAGATACAATAGAATTGTCAGAAAGTTATGCTTTATAATTTTCTTTTTAAATCGCTTACATTTAATAGCACATATTTTGCAATCATTAAATAGTAATCAAAGTACTGGTGTGATATCTACGCCACTTCTGCTAAATACTGATAAACATAAAAATTATTATTAGACGTCTTAACCTCATCAACATTAATTCCATTCATACGTCACATACCCAATTAAAAACGTTGAGAACAAGACGCTATTTTGAAATATCATCTGAAAATATCCTAAGCAACAATTTATTGACTTAATAATCAATTCAAAATGTTTTCAAATAAAGTTTTGACAAAACTACAGTCCTGTTACCTTAGCAATTTTTCAGCAATAAATCCGCTTCAATAAAGTCGTGGGCATATAATTCCTATTATATAAATATTCTCTTTTTCTATTTCGGTTTTATAAAGCCGTTCTAAGCGCACTGTTTTAGCTTAAAAACAGTACGTTAAGGAGGCCTATAATCGTACTGTTTTTAGTTTGTTTTTTTACGATGTTGGTAGTTAGATTTGAATTTGAAAGTTTGAAATGTCAGTTTTTCCGTGACCCGGGGGCAGTCGGGCTTATTAAATATGAAAATAACATTTGTTCGAGCAATTTTTTTTATTAATTTGAATATTCCAACAATATTACACAGGGAGATGTGTACTAGGAGCACAGAACACACACAAGAAGAAGCGACACCACGTGGAAATAATTCTGACTACTTATAAGCCTGAAGCGTCTCTATGAACTATGGAATGAACTATTTGTACGTAGCGGCAAATTTGAATTCAACTGTAGTTTGGTATTTGTTTATATTCTTTTTTAATAGGCAAAGAAAGAAAAATTGGGTAAAAAAATCTATTTACAAAAGAAATATACAACTTAACCTACAGAAAAACACAATTAATTGACTTACATCTAAACTAAAACTTCTTAAAAATACTACCATAGAAATTGTGCAATTTTTCTAGGAATTGTTGAAAAAGTGTTCACTCCTACGGGTTGTACCGTGCATTTTTTGTTCTTGTAATTGATGAACAATCGTTTATGTGATATCTTTTCAGGCCGTAATTTTCTGTACTTTCGAAAAACGTCAATAGCAGAAACAGAGTTACTTCCATTGATGATGGTAAATGTTCTGGGTTTATGAGTCTTCGTGTCCGGAATTTGAACTACAAGTACGCTACCCCTGTCTTCTACATCATCGACTGACATGGCCACCAGTTCACCAATTCTACATCCTTCAAAAATTCCCACGATAAAAATTACTTTTTGCAATAAATATTCATCATCAGAAGCATTATCTAAGAACCTCTCCATTTCTTCGAGTGTGAACACTTTGGATTTCTTTGGCCTGTGCCCTACAGACTGTTGTTTTAGGAAAGCTGACACTTGATGAAATCTGTAACAATGAATAGTTTAAACTTCATAAATAATAATCATTGCGATATCACAAACCTGCTTATATCAATATTTTCCTTCACAGATAACATTTTCTTCAGTTGGGAATAATACGACCACAGTGATGAAGATTTAGCATTTTTAGACCGTTCCGAAATATAAGCCAAAATAATTTTTTTGTTTACTCCTTTTGCATGTTTTCTCTTCCTCCACTCACAGAAATTCGTATACTCTTTTTCATATGAATGCTTGGATTTTGCTGGCACCACTTTATTCATAGCTTCCAAAGCTTCGTCCAAGACTGCTGAGGTTACAATAACTTCGTTTTCGTCTTGAACTTCTAAAATTCCAGACATTTTTGTCTCGCAAACACACAAAATCCGAAAGCGTCACAACTTTAGAACAATGTAAACAACTGGTTGTTAAAGTGTGAAAATTAGTTTCGCAGTCTACACGATTTCTCGATTGAATTTTTTTAAATTCCAATTTGAATTTTATTCATAAAATCCGTCAAAATGGAATAAAAACATATAAACACCATGTGAATCAAACATATTTATTCACTCAAAGAAATGATCTCACTCGCACTGCGTGCTCGTGATCTCAACATCTTTTCGTGAGTAAACGTATGTTTGATTCACTATAAACGTTGTAAAAAAGAATGCAGACTGCAGACGACAGAACACACTACAACTTTAAATTTAAACTTCGGGAACATTCGTGAGGCAACGCCGGAAATTATCGGAAATTTACTGACAACAGCGCCCTCTAGGAACTATGGACATGTATTAAGTAACTGGTTCAAATAGCTCCATTTAACTGTCATAGGCCTGACTAGGAGAGGGAAACTTTTGGCTATAACAGATTCGTTTTTCCGTGACATCTCCCTATGTAATATTGTTGGAATATTCAAATTAATAAAAAAAATTGCTCGAACAAATGTTATTTTCATATTTAATTCACCCGACCGCCCCCGGGTCACGGAAAAACGAATCTGTTACAGCCAAAAGTATTTTTGCCCTAGTAGACATCTGCTTGTGTAATATTGTTGGAATATTCAAATTAATAAAAAAAATTGCTCGCACAAATGTTATTTTCATATTTAATTCGCCCGACCGCCCCCGGGTCACGGAAAAACGAATCTGTTATAGCCAAAAGTAAATTCTTGCCCTAGTAGACATCTGCCTGTGTAACATTGTTGGAATATACAAATTAATAAAAAAAATTGCTCGAACAAATGTTATTTTCATATTTAATTCGCCCGACCGCCCCCGGGTCACGGAAAAACGAATCTGTTAGCCAAAAGTTTTCTTGTCCTAGTAGACATCTCCCTGTGTAATATTGCCCGGCTGATATTCTAAATAATAAACAGAATATTTATATAATAGTAATTTTATGCCCACGACTTTATTGAGCTAGATTTATTGCTGGAAAATTGCTAGATCACACCAACCAAGCCTGAAAGGAGGCGAATCGCAATACGGTCCAAGCATGTAAATAACACACATGGGTCCAAGTTTCTGATCGTAATTCAAGTTCCGCATTCTGCCGCTAGGAGCGCGTGGTTGCAACGGCGACGATTTTAACATGGAGAGAATAGGCCATAAGTACGATTTTGCGTTTATTTTCGGATATATACAGGGTGTTTCGAAATTCGCACACACGGATTGTGGGATGGTGTTATGCGACAAAAACTGAACAAAAAGTTCCTCTACCATTTTTCCATCAGACCACTACTTTTTGAGCTACCGCGATTTTTAAAAATCTGAAAATCGCAGAAAAAAGTGTTGAATCTCAACTTATGAGTGTTTAATCAGTTGGTTAAACTTAATAATAACAAATTTTTAAAAACAAAAGAATGTTCAAACTATAATTATGATGAATACGTAATTACAACATTTGTTCAAAATGTCCGCCTTCTGCTACTAAACAAGCTTCAGCACGTCGTTGTACTGCTTGAACATAGTTTCGTACCATATCCGGTGTTATTTCTCGCGCTGCCTGAAACACGCGGTTTTGCACGATAGAGCGGGCCCTCATTTCGCGTTAATTGTACGTGACTATCTCGGCCATTATGTCCCTGACCACTGGATTGGCAGAGGCGGTCCAATTGGTTGGCCGTCTCGTTCGCCCGATCTAACGCCATGCGACTTCTTTTTATGGGGTTACCTAAAATCGTTGGTCTACAAAACACCAGTGGCCAATCTGAATGAACTGCAAAACCGCGTATTTCAGGCAGCGCGAGAAATAACTCTCTCTTTATTTACATTTTCTATATTATTTACTGTTTTACAAATAAAATACATTCCCGTTGTCAAAAAAAATGTATTATCGATTCTGTGAATACATTTACTTCAGTTTTTCCAAACAAAATCTAAATATATATAATATATTACAAAAAATAAACGACCTCTTTAAACCATGAATATAAACAAAATCAAATGACCTTGACCGACATTTTTGCTCTCCTCGAAGGATAGCCAGTATCGCATTTCGGCACAAAACTACTTCTTGTAGGACTCATTGCCCCTGACATACAAAATCACTTGAAGAATATTTAAAAAAACTAATATTTGATCAAAAACAGCCCGTGCGACCGTGAGAACACGGCAAACCTTAGACGCAGTTGCGAACGCCACGCGCCCTCGTGGCCAATTTAGATAACACGATAAAACAGGACCGCCAATTGCAGGTATTCGCGTATAGCGATTTGTCTCCTTCTTTTAGTACTCCATAGACAAGACGAACGGTAGTAACAACGCATGCGTTACAGTGGAACAATCGGTCTCTATTGACACACAAGCGTAGAGGCAGTAGCTGTGGCGCAACTACGATGCTCAGATCCGTGAAATTTTAAAATCTCTTCTTCCGCAGGTGCCGTATCCTAACGGTCAACGGATATATATCCTAAGTTTTTAACCAAAGTATTCTTCTTCTTCCTAACCTTCGTTTGCCATATACAGTACGTGGCAAAAGTTAGGAACACACCACACCAACACGTCGATTTTATTTATAAAAACGGACATTTATATGTAAAAATTGTTTCCCCACATTCATTTGTTCTTAACATTTCTAATAAGAAATAGAAGAGTAAGAAACCATCAAATCATTGATAAATAATGTTTACAGGACGCAATAGCAAGCTGTCATGGGTGTAAATGGAAAGTCCATATAATATTAATCCTGTTGGTCATTATATTAATGTTTATCTTCATTGTAATTTAATAAATTTTTGAATGTACCTAATTTTAAATATTTTATTATTTGCTTTAGAAATAGTTTATTTACTGCAATAATAATATCGATTGAGATACATTTTTACTTTCCCATACCTTATAGGTATAGGGTAAGTATTGAAATCATGAAAATTTTCGAAATCGAGATTTTAACGGATATATCCGTTTTGGGTCTCTAGGAACCCAAAAAAGTGGTTTTTAAAAAATGTCTGTCTGTGGGTGGGTACGTATGTACGTATGTGACGCTCCTACAGCCGAAAGTATTGCTCCGATTTTGATGCGCTTTGGAATGCGGGGCTGTATCGAAAATTCATCGAAAAAATAAGCTTTTCAAAAAAATCCGAAACCGGAAGCGGAAGTTACGCATGTTTTTTTTGGTATCACTTTTTTCGTGATTACAATTTTGAAACTTTTATCGCGGATAACGATAGAGGGTCATAAGACAAATCTGTTAGTTTTTTGCCGAACTAGCTAGCTTTAAACTGAAGGGCGCTATGATTTTTTGAAGATTTTGAGTTTAACGCCCAATTACTCGAAAACGGATGAATCGATTCAAATGATTTTTATTTTCTGAAAAGTATATGAAGGGTAAAATGAGGTGATATAAAAAGTTTTTTGAAAAATTATAAGGGGCCTAAATTACGAATTTTCAAAATTTTGGAAATTTTCAAAAATTATTTCTCAAAAACTGCTCTAAGGAATTTTTTTAAACTTCATATGTCGATAGACCTCGCAAGGGGCTATCGATATCTTTTTTGAAGAACTCCGTAATTTTCCTGTGGCGCCCTCTACGAAGCTTGGAAGTTTGAAACTTCAAACTCCTTTAATTAATAAACGAAAAAAGATAGGAAGCTGGGGTTTTTACTGAATCGCTCAGTACGTAATGGAGCATACGAATATTACACTCGTGGATATATGTAAGCGCACGGGCCCCCTCCCCCCTCTTTTTTAGAAAAATATTTTTTTTATTCTAACAGTTGTTATTTGTTTGCGTCAAATAATCTTTTTCCGCGAAAATAAAATAATCGATTTTTTATGCCCTACAAAATATAATTTCCAGGGACTTAGAAAATTTTACCTCGGTAGCAACAGCGATCGGTACTAGTTAGACCGCGCGACGTATATAGTAGAGAATGAAGTATGCCTGGTTGCATATTAAAAGGAAATTAAGGGGCACCGCAGATATTTGGCGGGAATTCTTACAAACCTTGTAAGTCTGTTCATTACGAGGCAAGGTTTTAGGATAGCACTTGAACAACCGTTTTGAGGAAAATAACTCTACTGTTGAATAAAGATGATATGAACAGTTTCCAGTATGGGAAAGTCCAGGGAGGCAGTCGCATTCACTTATTGACTAAAGGTTTACGGTGTGTGGAAAATTTAATAGACAAACATGCTTTTTTAACGTACTTTCTAAAGTAATTATGTCTTCGAAGTTTCTAGGTAAAACTTCTGATTGTGGAGAGAGGGACATCACCGTGAACCCATGTTTATTTGCCAATTTCCTTTTGATTAATTATATTGTTAGCACCACAGATGCACAAATTTCTTATCTCTAATATACTGCGTCCAAAAATGATTGAAGGGCACGTGATCTCGATTTAGTGCCTGTTTTATTAACAATACGTTCCGTGTTGTCCGCGAATCTGTTGTTTATCTATACCTAATTACAACTCCCGAGTCCATTAGCAATGCGTGCGCTTCATTTCGTGCGTTCCTTGTTTCTATTTTTGTAGTTCTAACGTAATAACAACTTTTTTTTTCATAAAAATCAATATACATAGTTTTTTTTTGTATATAAATACCAAGTGTGTAATTTTAGTGTTCACAGTGGAGGACAAATTTATTTTGAAAGCCTATTTTCGATCCGGAAATCGTAATCAAAATTCTGTTCACAATTTCTATCGTTTTTGCTTTAATCAGCTCCAAGCGCAATTCTCCAACGAAGCAACCTTCTATGCAATTTTCAGGCAGCACGTACCTAAGATTGTTCAACACTACCATGAAACAGGCAGTACATAGGTACAGAGGAAAGTTTAAGGGCAGGGCATCGTACTTACGGAAAACACTGCACAGGATATTCAACTGCGGTTGGATGCAAGTCCCAAACAATTTCAATTTGCAGTGAACTTTGTCTTTCTTTTTGAAAAAAGTACAAAACTAAGTAAGTTAGGTTCACCAATGATACACCCAAATACGTAATTCTCACATCTAATACCCGACTTTTCTAAATACAGTAACTACTAGACAACATATTTAAGACTGTAATAAAGGTAAAAAATAATCGAAAAAACATAAAAACTTATGTAAAATTTACAATTCAAAATAGAGTACAGTAAATTCAACTTACGTTTGTGATATATGTAGACTTCATTTGGTGTATTATTTGCCTATTACAAACTACCATTCTTTAAGAACATAAACCCCAATGCCAAGATGTATCCAATTTCCATTATATTTTATCGCACACTAAATGTATTGCCTATTACATTGGCTGCCGTTCACTTTTCAGCGTTCTTGTAAACGGCCATAAGCCCTTGTACTAACAGGGTAATGAATATAATGGTTTGCCAATGCTACAGATTAGGTTAGATTTTGAATTTCTAGATGGGTTTAAAATCCCCTTAAATACATATCTTACATTTACACCCAGCTTCACTATTAGCTCTTAAAGGAACTACTAAACAAAAAAATATCGATGGTGTTCCGATAATTTCCTTATTGTACCATACCTATAACACACTAAATAGAAAAGGATGGAGTTTCTTTTGTAAATATTTAAATCAACTATTCAATCAACTATATTCGCAAAGACAGCTTCAATTTAATACAGGTCTAATTCTAAGATTGAAATCAGCGCTTAAACCAAATACATTTAAGTTGAAAGTATTTACTTTTAGTTTATGATTCCAATATGGCCGTATTCACTAACAAGATTTGATTTTCCAGGGCAATTCATAATAAATATTACTGTGCACCAATATCCATTAAAATTGATTAATTTAACACTATTTTAACATTTGTTGACTTAACTAATCGCGAAGCAAATTGTTTACTGGGATATTTACTACTGGAAGACAGTACGCACTGGTATTTTGAGGTTAACTTCCTGAAAATGAAAAAGGGAAATAGAAACAATTATTAATCAATTACGTTTATTTCTGAACTTCTAAACATCTTTCGTAATACAATTTATTGTTTTTATTTTGGACACTTGCTTTCGGGAATACATCTTCCAGTACTATCTCGGGCATATCCTTTAATACAGTAGCAGTCATCATTACAGCGAATATTTACAATTGGACAGACTTGCCCCAATGTCGCACATTCATTTTGACAAGCACTTCCGCATTGGTATTCTTCATTTGGTCTTGTGCAGTTCAATTTAGTAATTCCTGTAATGAAAATGTGTTAGTTAAGATCATCATGTGATGTACATATGGGATTATACCGCGTGGCCATAAATATCTGTTATTACGTTACCTTTGGAATTAACATCGCTTATTAAAAGTGATGAATCCAACTAAACTAAACTGACATTCCTATCTATCAAAATTATGACAGATTGCAATAAGTAATGGAGTTAGAAGAGGATATTTTTATAATCGAGTCGTATTTTAGAAATGGTGTCAATAATGATAATGAGTGGTTATATTCCATGGAAGGATGTGTTGAAGAATTTAGAGCCCAGTTTCCCTACCACCATGATGACCATGTTCTGCGACAGAAAATTAATAGGACTGTTGCACGTTTTCGACAATCCGCTAGCGTTATAAAAAGAAAAGGTTCAGGTAGGCCCCAAATTAACCAAGAAATTGTGGATGACATTCAGGAAAGAATTACTGAAAACCCCCGCATTTCGACACGAACATTGTTAGCTGAAGCAGAACTACTTGTCAGAAGATATTAAAATCTAAATTAAAATTACATCCGTATAAAATTTCTGTATTTCAGCAATTACATGTTCAGGATTTTGCAACACGTCTAGATTATTGTCAATGGTTCCAGCAAACATTTAATGATCAGTTACTGGATAGAACCTTTTTCAGCGACGAAGCCTGGTGTGCCTTATCTGGATATGTAAATTCTCAGAATTTTCGCTTTTGGAGTGCCGAGACCCGCACCAGTATGTGGAAACACTGCTTCATCAAAACCTGATCTTACGCCGCCCTGTGTTTTTTCAATTTTAGCGTGCATTAAAGATAACGTTTTTAAAAAGCAAATTAACAATCTAGAGGAACTGAGGGAAGCCATCGTCGACTGTTGCAATAATATTGATCAACAAATGTTGCAGAATATTTTTGAAAGCAAAAAGAGGCGAGTTCAGCTTTGTATTGCAGAAAATGGTCATTATTTTCAACATTTGTTATAAAATTCCTAAAAATTAAAAACCAAAAATTATCTTGCATTTTATTACATTACATACTAGATAATTATTGTAATTGAAATATACGATACATAGTGCTAACCAATAAGTAGCTAATTCCATGGCTACCAAAATCACAGATGTTTATGGCCACGCGGTATAATTATTTGTACATATACAACAATCAAAATGAGTAATAAACCCATATAATTTATTAAAGCTAAATTTAATTCCACCACCATACTTCAATAAGATTTCTCCATCAGTGGGTAGATTATAAATGTATATCCATAAGGAGTATAGAATGTCTTTGGGGGGGTTAAGGGGTTATATTTTTTTAATTTAGCATTTTCTTATATTATACTATCAAAATGTCGAAAACGGCAAGAGACACAAATTTGGATTAATAAGAAAAAAGATGCGTAACTTTTTTTACTATTCTATAAAGTTTAAATATTAAAGTTTACGGTAAATTAAATAGTTTATTTGAGCGAGGGGACTTTGAATATAGTTTCTATACTATCTTAGGTCCCTGTCCGACTGTAAATATTTTTATAAATGTATTTATACACATTTTAATAAAATCAATATTTACAGTGTGACAACAGACAGTTTTATAAAAATATCTTACGTAAAATTATTTTTATGGTGTGTATATTTTGATGAC
>JABXWE010079384.1:0-10774 GCA_014611495.1 Limonius californicus
CTGCAAGTAAAGTGCTAAAAAGGCCATGAACATTCATCTTGAAGTGTTAGTTTATCAGATTCCAGCAATTCGCGGAACGCCCAATAAACCTTGTCCCTTGAAAATGGTTAAGGTAATAAACTGCACTTAATGGAGATATTGGCTCCAATTTATCAAGCAAAGGGGAAAATAAGTGAACTAATTTGTGAAAAACGTTTAAAAAGTAGTAAACAAAGAACTTTGGTAAGTTTTTTTAAACAATAGTTTATTTGTCTGAGATGTAGCAGTAGTAGCACCTACGTCTGCATATACATATGTATGTACATATTTATGTCAACACGTTTATGTAATTTAGTAAGTATATGTATCACTATCTATAAGTTTATCGTTTTATTTTGGGTGTATCAGAAAAATCGAATGAGCTACTAGGAATTTAATTTTCTATAAACTGACCACCTGCTTAAAGTGACCATTTTGTACCAGTCCCTTGGGTGGTCACTTTAGACAGGTTCTACTGTATTTATAATACATTAAATTTGTATACGTAAATTTTACGTAGGTTACCATGCATGTACTATGAATGAAGGTTACCTTTCTAGGGTTAACATTGTTTGATAATAGTAAATTTAGTTTTACTTGAACAAGCTAATATGTTAAATTTCTACGTTAAAATTTAGTAGTAATGTTGAATACTATTCTAAAGGCAACGAGTCAGTTTATGCACGTCATCAACAAGTCATGACGTCACATATTTATTCCGTTAAGTATCGTAATTGTAACATTACTGTTTGGCCCAAAAAGCAGTAATGTTACTATTTTTTGGCGGTATGCCAGATTTAAATCCTTGTGACTTCTTCATATGGGGAGCGTTAAAAACAAAAGTATATATAAATGGTGTAAACGCACTACGAGAAAACGACGATGTTTTAAGAAGGGTGCATTTCAATTTTTTACGTCGCGTTGACCTCTGCATCAATGAAGGTGGAGGTCACATTGAACATTTGTTGTAAAAAGTTTTATTTTTGTGTCTACGGCCAACTAAATTTTGTAATACAATTAAACCTGCAATAATAATATCGGTTATCAGTGTTTGAGTAAACATTTTTTTCTTCGAAACTATACGAATTACGGAGTTTTTACAAGAGTCAAAAAATAAAGCTAATGAATAAGTCTTCACCTTAAAAAACATAGAATCGTATCATCATCCTTAAAAAAATTCTGAACAAATTTATCAGGGGGTGGGGGTGGTTTTAACCCTTCTCCAATTTTCTTTGGGTTTCTTTCGCTACTGGAAGTAGTGGCTTCCTTTGAAGTGCCCAGGTACCAAATTTCATTAATATTGGTTCACACGTTTCTGAACAGCATACAAAATGTGATTTTTTAAGTAAACTTTGAACTCCTCTCACGGGCAAACGGTACATTTTGGTATATGACAAAGTTGGGTCCAATCGACTTCTTTTGACCTCTAGAATACGTGGTAGCTCTATGTCCCAGGAGCTTTGGGACACCCTGTATAGGTACAGTATTTTGATAAACAAATGAAGAATCTAAATCTGCTCAGATGAGGTCATGCAGACTTATCTACGTTTCACTAATATGGATTGCACGGACTTGATACTTAAAATTAATAGCAGCACCATCTACACGTATCCATACTAATTAAATGCGGATAGATTTGTTTAACTGCGTTGAATGATAATATCTTGAATTCAGGTCACCCCCACAAAGCATATAATCGACAATATCAAATCTTAGTTAATTATTGTAAGTCCCTAGGATTGACATTGACATTGAGAGCCTTTCTGTGCCACATCTGGGCATCGGCCTCTTCTCTGCCGCGTGTTTCTCCTCAGCGAGGGTAGAAACATGGGGGGCCTACAGCTTAACGTGTAATGCGAACGATATAAATTCCAGAAAAGGTTTTTAGCATTAAGATCCCACAGTAGTTGCAAGCCGGATTAGGAAATTGTGTGTGGTGGGTTGCAGACAAGATTTTTATAAATCTGCATAGTAATGCTTAGGTTTAGAACCCAAGCCAGAATCGAATTTTTGCTCAGAAGGCGAGTGCTCTACCAACTGAGCTACCACCACACCTTAGGATTAGTTGCAAGTAAAAGATGCAAAAGGTAATGTATGAATCAAAGGTGTGTATAGCCCTATTCAAGAGAATTGTGTTAAAGTTATGTTTAATTAGTATTCTACCCGTTATAGCATAATAGTCAAAGAAATTAGTTTGAAACCGTTCTTACCGCTAATCCATCTTCTAAAGTTTACATTCAACTATCTACAAAATATCAGGATTCTATTTAAACGAAAACTATTTAAAATAATTTAAACACACAAATCAAAATATACAAAGTTAAATTAAAAGAGATTTTAGTTAATCGGGAAGTTAATTCCTTACTCTTTCTACCTGTTTCAACCTTCTGTTATCCGGGTCCCCTTACTAAAAAAACACAGATAGCAGCAGTGTTTATGGTAACAAAATACAAATACGATAGTTATAATTGTATCACAATAAAATTGTTGAAGTTATTGATGTTGGTAGCATACCAAGGTTCTACATGTCACATCGGACTCTTTGGATTTAAATTGTAGAATTAAAAACTAAGTTGACATATGAATCATAAGCTTAAAATGTTTATGGAAACTAGGAATATTACTTACATAAATTTAGTTTCTATGGCTTTAGGTTTTAGCATCCTGTGTTCAACTTCGGTTAAGAATGTTTTCGTAGTCAGGCCTTTCATGAAAAAATGTTTATTTCATAATAAAAAGGTTATATATACTACACCACCCGGAAGACACTTGGTTCATAAAATTACTAAGTAATATCAAATTTTAGCATATACCGGGAAACCTACTAAAAGCATGATTAGTTTGACAACGTAATATTTCTCTCTATATTCGATTGTTAGAAAATATAAAGACAAACTTTCATTATAAATTCGAGTTTTCGTTGAAAGGAATTTCATTTTTAGTTTTACCTAGATGTTCTGACTAAAATCATGTATCTTGTAATGAAAATTAAGTTGCAATTATTTTGTTACTACTTCAGTCTTATAGAGACTATTAATATACCAAATGTTAGTATGATATTCCTATTCTATTCGTTCCAGAAATCGTAGGTGAATTGAGGTATATTTTTAATAATACAAAAAAAGGCTTAACTCTCAACCTTTTTCTGGAAAGCACTTCCTCGGTCCCCTATCTGTTCCTGTATATATCAGAAAGCGCTGGAGCTAATATAAGCTATCCTATTCTTCCTGTCTTATTTTTTATTTTTAAAATGCATTTCCATACAATGTCTAGGGATTACCCCACCAGTACAGCTAGTTCTTATTACAGCTGTTTTTAGCTTACGGCAACCTTTGCAATTGTACTTCAACAACAAAGCTTTATAAGCGATGCAAGTAAAATTTATTCGTCTATACAATTTCATCGATAAGCTGTATAATCAATGAAGCCTCAAATTACTAGTCTAATTGCCTGCATTGTTCGTTTTATGTTTTTCGGTGTCTATTGTTCGTTAGTTCGTACATAAGTGTTCTGAAATACAGTTATTTCCTAATGCAAAGAATTTCCTAGGATTTCAGACTTTTCAATTAAATTTTCTGGGATATGGTCATCGTTTATATATATATATATATATATGTTAAGATTTTTTTTTAGTAATGAGTACTACATACTCATTTACCTGTTGAAGCGTACAAGCTTACTGAGATGATCGATGTTGTTTTGAAGTATCTCATCTCCAGCTCTTTAAAGCTTAAGCGGGAACACACGTTAATCTTATGTGTACTGATGTAAATTAATTACATGTAGGGTATGGAAATACCACCAATGTATTGTTCTGCAACCCTTGCAGTTTGAAGTTGATCGTATTCTCTTAAAGTAGATTATTGAACGCCTAAAAACGGGGACGGGTAGGGGTTGAAAAAATTTTGTTTGATAACTAAGGCATTTTAAGTTATCCGAAGTATGTAACTACTCTTTTGCATACAATTTGCATAAGAACTGGAGCCCTTTACATTCATCATGAGTCCAGAGACAAAAACGAGAAACGTTACAGACTAGTTCATGCCTTTCTATGACCCATACCACAAGTTCCTTTCAAAAGTCTAGTGGATGACAAAAATTATAGGTACGAAGGTAGCTCCAAAAGCCCCTATTTAGCCACATATACTTTCGGCAATGGTATGTTTTTTTATGCAAATCCTTTTCACTTATTTACTGATTGGTGTTAAAAACTGTTTGTTATCTAAAGCTTCAGTTTTCCGGAGTTGTAGTGCTGCAATGATCAGCAGCTCTATTGTAGCCTTAATGAACCCTTCCTTCACATGTCCCTCAATATCTTAATACTATAACTACACTACATCTAACACGATTGGCCAAGAGAATATTCGGCATGCGTATACTTATAATCAGGCCTCGCTGAAAGTCATTAGGTTACTGATCACCGATCGTCACCAAACCGAAGACCGCTAGATATTTAAAAAAAGGTAAGTACCTCTGAATTGTTCATGTTCATGTTGAAATCGCTTCATAATTTTGCTTGAGTATATAACTGTTGGCAATATTGCAGAAAAATAAGTTACATAATTTTAGATGTTTCGATATTCAATAATCGGGAATTACGCATCAGAAGAGATATGGCCTTGCTTTTTTTAAATAGCTGTTTGGAAACTTTCCCCAACAAATTCGGTGTATAACACACACGAATTTTCTCGTAGCATTCCGTGTTTTATTTCTGCCACTTTGAAGCTCCATTCCTGGAGATAAAAGCATTTATCGTCGAGTTACAAACTGTAAAAATTTTGCAGCGGTATGCTTATTATTTACATGATACCAATTACGCATTGACATTTATGTAAATTCCAACTTCTGTGGGTTATTGGGTATTATATCGAAGGGATATTTTAACTACAGCCAGTAAATGTTTAATTCAAATAAGCTGTTGAGTCCCACTTATCTTAATCATGCGCTTATTATCTAACGCTGTAAATTATGGAGACCAACTTCTAGGACTTAAAGTATACATGAAAACAAACATTTTTTGTTGATAAATGTATGGTCAAAAGTGTTTCCTTTCAGGGATAGAGCTTCTCAAAGATTCTTTAAGAAGCGCCTAAATGCAGGCAACTCAATTTACTACCTACTATTTGTTTCCATAACGATGGAAATTAATACAGGATAAATAAAGCCCAAATTTAATTTGAATTTGAAAAGTGGGAAAGAGGGCTTTATTTATCTTGTATTAATTTCTACCGTTATGGAAACAAATAGTAGGTGGTAAATTGAGTTGCCTACATTTAGGCTCTTCTTAAAGAATATTTGAGAAGCTCTATTCCTGAAAGGAAACACTTTTGACTATACATTTATTCACAAAAAATGTTTGTCTTCATGTATACTTTAAGCCCTAGAAGTTTGCTCCTGCAATTCATTAACACCCTGTATATCGTTGTGTCAGTAAGTATGAGTGAATTAAAAATTCGAAATGAGTATATCAGGCAGGCGCTAACCACCTAGAAAACCAGCGTTGGAAAAATATTGAGACGCCACGAAACGTCCTTAAGCAACTAAAGTAAATTTGTTAATTTTAAAAGCCCAGAACGATCGAACGAAAAATCAATTATCTTAAATTGTGTATTGATAAGCGATAAGGCAAACTTCTCAAACAATGGTGAAGTGATTGGTTTTAACTAGTCCACTATTACGCACAAAAGAATCCGCACTGGATTCGTACTAGCAACTTTCAAAGAGCTTTTCCTGTAAAGGATTGGTGTGGCACAGTAGGTAACTGTATTATTGAACAACATTTCTTCCATGAGAATTTAACTGTATATCATTAGTTGGATTTTCGAAACATTTTTTCCCAGGGCTGTTGGAAAAACTTACCTACTAACATGTCTTGCTCACTGCAGTTAAATTGTTAGGAATTACTTAAATATATAATGTAGCTTGGAAAAATTGGATTTGATGAGGAGCTGTGCATCCAGGGTCACCAAAAAGCGCAATGTCACTCAACTAGAGATGTATCGAGTATCCAAATTTGTGGAAGTGGATGGACCCAATCTTGAACATTTATTAATTAAATAAACTGTGTTATTTAGTTTCTATAGTTTTTCAGTAATTCCTTAGGTTTACTGCAACGCGGTTCTACTAATGGGTTCTTTTCTTTAGTATTAGTAGAACTGTTAATTACTACAATAATAGATCAACTTGACATAGGGTAACACGTTTTATACCGTAAGTGGTTTAGTTGCTGTGATACATGTGTGTATAGTATAGTATTTTTCTTGTAGCATTACCGGTAAAGGATTAGGCGGTCACGCGAAACTATATGAACTACGCTTATTACCCACAATAGTTAGCTGTTCTAAACCATTCGTTTCAAGCATTCCTCAACATAGAAACTTTAGTAGGGTTATTAGATTACCACAATTTAAATAAACTTGAACTTTGCCACAAAGGGGTTGACAATTTAATTTAAAATTTATCTCTTATTGGTAATTACCTCCGTTTCTAATTACTTTTCTTATTCTCTCAGCAGTGTATGCCCATCTATCTCTGACTGTGTACATTAGTTGCTCTCTATTGAGGCCTAGCCAGTTTGTTATGTTATTTACCCAGGGGGTCCTTCCGCCTCTTTCACGTTTGCCTTCCATGATATATTGCAAAATATTATATTTTTCATGACCGCTTATGTACCCAAAACATGTAAGTTTGCATTGTTTAACACTAATTTCTAGTTCTGTTTGCTTTCTCAGCCTGTGAAGTACTTCATCACTTGTTACCTCGTCGGTCCATGAGATTTCTTCTCCACATTTCGAATGCGTTCAATGTGTTAAACATTGTCTTTTTGCCAGTCCGTACTTCGCATCCATATGGAAGTGTTGTCCACGCATAGCATTTTAGCATCCTTAGTCTCAATGATATATTCAGCGTTCAATGCAAAACATATTACTGAAGGTTTGTTATGTACGTTAAGTTTTGCCGTTTCATAGGAATCAAAATTCTATTTTACTTGCCGTTCTTATGTTGATTGCTATTTTATCTTTTTTTTTAAGATTGAGTTACGGGAGGTCACTTTGGCAAAGCCTCTGACTGTTCCTTTGTTCCGCTTGAAGTACTTGTGTAGTCCCGATTATGCCGGCCCAAAACAATTCTCGGATATGTTATGACTCCCGGAAGTCGTACGTGTAAGAATTTGTTGCAGAACAAATTAGGCTTGGGTGAAAGTTTCGCGGCGAGGGGAAATTCAGTGGACGCTAGGCTTCGGGAGTGAACTGACATGTTTTTTTGATACCGAGTTGTGTCGCAGCTCTTCTGCTAATTGATTTATCGTTTCGTATTTTTGCGTTAGGCAACATAATCTTCGATTTGCGTCGGATTAGAAATATTAGCAGAGTGTCAGCTTTGTGCAAAAGCAATTCAGTGAAATTGTTTTCTCGACTGTGTCGGATAAAAGCGATCCAACCCGTAGAAGTTTTGTTCTTCGAGCTGTTTTAAGTGATCCTCCCGTCCAGCGGTGGAGATATTGCAATTCCCGCCACTTCTCTCTCGACGACGAAAAAGCCCTGTCAGAAGCGATCTAATCTTCAGGGGCGTACCAGCGAATTTTTCCCGCTTCCCGAAGATCTTAGGAATACCCCAGTTGTGCTTCTCTCTGCTCCCTACCGAACAACAATAAGGTAGAGGAGAGGTATGAGAAAATCTAATTGTGTGGTGAAAACTGTTTCGGAGTTAATCTTCAAGTTTCAAGTGCGGAACATTTTTTTTATCACCAGTTGTTCTATCTTTCTTTTGGTTAAGTAAAGGGTAAACATAAATTGTATTAAATTGTAAACTCCGACGCCACTGGCTGCGTAGATGTGTTCTAAGAAGTTAAATATCGCAAGCCACTGACAGCGAGGCTTTTTTAGTTCGAACGTTCTAACAAAATCTTGTATTATTGAACCGTAAATATTACCAATTTCCATGTAATCGTTATTACTTTTGTATCATGTCAGTAAACTAAATGAAGTTGAATTATATTTGTCTTAAAATTTACCACATCTTTCATTTTGTGTATTTTTATCTTTGTGTGCATGAACTTTGCAAGCTTTATATACAGAGGGAGGCACAATAAAGGTGAGTCCGATTTAGGTAAGCTGCTGGCTTTTTGGCCTTCCACGAGAACTGGTAATCTGCTGTGATTTGGAAAGCGGTGCCCGTTAATTTTGACATACTCTGTACACAACTAGGAAGATTTCCCTCCCGTAAGCGGTTTCCGTGAGCCAGCCTTACTCCTCTGAGCTAAGCTGTAGGCCTTTTTCCACCTATCCTGTTGCGGTTCGAGGAAAAAGCTGGTTTGGTCCGTAACAGGTTGTTCTACTTATTTCGATCATTCTCTTAATTTCGATGTTTCTTTTCTCATTACACAATCTATAAGTGAACTCTCGGCTAAGAAATGAATAATACAATACAACTATCACTTGAGACAAGCACATTAAATAGTACTTCTGTTACTGACAGTAACTTACATTTTTGAATTCCATTGCTAGATTATTTGTTCTGGTTGTGCTAGCTACAGCAGATTGAGTTGTTATTGTATTATTTGTGTTGTTTTGTTGCTGATTTTAATATGCCAATAACAGCGTTAAATTCGCGATTATTATCATTTATGATAAATTAGAGTATTTTATATAGTATAGTAAAGCATAAAGTTAAACTACGAGCAACTTCTACAGAAATCTACAATTTATATTGGAATTCCTGTACTACAGTCTTATATGGTTCGCCATGTATAATAAATTAGTTTTATTGCTAGTGCAACGTAATATAATTTTATTCATAATGACAATAATTCATAGTCGAGGAGAAAGCAGTGTAAAATTAATCTTGCTTAAGTAGTTTATACTAATACTAAATTAAGAAACAATTTAATGCAGGATAGAACAAGTAATATTTTTTAGGAAATTTGCGTTTGAACTAACGGAACAAAAACTGTCAACATTTTACTTTTCTGTTTACTAGCTTGTTTCTAGCTTTTATTTAGGATATCTTTTAGAAAAATTATTCGAATCAGCAACTTTTAGTGGGTTGAATTGTGTATACATAGAAGCTGAATTATCAGGCTATATATTTCCCGCTATTACAATGTCTTTGTGGTTTGTTGGGTTGTGTAACTTTTCTTTTCCGTTATAATGTGCTATGGGTAAAAATGGAGCTTCCTGAACTATACGTTATGAACTTGAATAAGCTTCTGAATAGCGCATCCCTTTTGTCAGCATATGCCACTCCTAAAAGCCGGGAACTCTAGTGAAGTAGTATAATACACGAGAACATACCGAGAACCCACTTTCTGGTATCATTACAAGTTTTACGAAATATTTTACAAGAGGGATTTAATACCCATTTGCGGATATTTTATTTCAAACTCTTGAGCACATTTGAATTCGAAGCGGATTCTCTCAAATCTACATATTATGATCATCCGTCCGACTCATTCGTTTATTTCACTTCGATAAAACGCTCGTCAGTATACAAGAGCCCATCATTTACCATATGAATGCATTAATAATAATGAAGATCGTCCCCGAGCACTAAATGCTTCGCGTTCTTGTATTAGTAATAATTCATTCCCGTCACGCAATTTGCAATTTTATACCTCACTTCATATTATTTACCACACCCTCAACACGCTATCGGAATATACATAAGCAAGATTGTTTGGCAGGCATCATGGCCCCGTTCATTTTCACATTATTAAAAGTATATTGGCTGCTTTGTAGCAGGGCGATAAAAATAAGCTCCCGTATTGGCAAAATGAGAAAAACAGCAATAAAATGTTAGCAAGGTATGCTCATTCTGTTTTATATACATATTTGCTTATGCAATGTGGAACAACTACAACTCGTAATAACAATAATTACGAAACATCTACAAAAAATAAAAAAATAGGGCAGCTGAAAAAATTTGTTTAGCTAGGTATTTTTTAAAAGTAGTGCAATTTGGTACTTATATACGCACAGTATAAGAAAAATTAGAGTTCTCTTAATTATAAAACTGGTTTAGGATATTTCAGTTAAGAATAGACTTGGGTATTACCTAAATAAAATACTATTTAACGAACTATTGTTGTAATACATCAAACTATTACTAAAAATGTGAAATTGCCATATAAATTTCATTTATTATGTGTTGTGTTGAAGATGTGCACATGTATGCTCTTCTTCTTTCTAGCCGTCATTCGTCCATTGTTGGACAAAGGCCTCCCATCTTCGTTTCCAGTTTTCCTAGTAGTCCTGCTGATCTCTTGATATTGTCTTCCCATCTGAGTTGTGGTCGTCCTCTACGTCGTTTAGCTTCCCATGGTCTCCAGAGGTGTATATTTTTATTCCACCAGTCTGCTTCATAGTGTGACCGCAAAATCTCCATTTATGTGAAGCTATGTGTTCTGCTATGTCTATTACTGTGGTTTTCTGTCTTATCCATTGCATCCTCTTTCGGTCTGTTAATTTGATATTTAGCATTTGATGTTCCATTGCTCTTTGTGATTTGACCATTTTATACATATTTGCTTTTATTATTGTCCATGTTTGGGCACCGTATGTCATTACCGGGAGAATGTATTGGCCGAATACATTAGTTCGTAGCACTAACGGTATCTTTTAATTCTTTAATACATGTGTGTTTTTCCGAAAGTAGCCCATACTAATCTAACCCTTTTGTTTATTTCTTCAGTTGGATTTTCTTTGTTAATTTTTATCACCTGTCCAAGATATATATATATATATATATATATATATAT